>PVKB01001403.1:0-217260 GCA_004027205.1 Ctenodactylus gundi
ATCAGAGAGACCATTCGATGTTTCACCTTCTGCTTCTGACTCACTTCACTAAGCGTGATGTTCTCAAGTTTCTTCCATTTGCCTGCAAAAGCCTCCATGCTGTTGGACTTTATGGATGCATAGTATTCCATTGTGCATAAATACCACAGTTTGTGTATCCACTGGTCTGTTGATGGGTATTTTGGTGACTTCCATATTTTAGCTATTGTTAGTTGTGCTGCTATAAACATGGGTATACATATATCTCTGCTATGTGTTGATTTGGCCTCTTTTGGATATATTCCCAGGAGTGGTGTTGCTGGATCAAAGAGGATATTTATTTCTAGTCTTTTGAGAGCTCTCCATACTGCTTTCCAAAGTGGTTGTACAAATTTACATTCCCACCAGCAGTGCAGGAGGGTTCCTTTCTCCTTGCAGCCACACCAGCACTGATTACTATTTGACTTGTTGATGTAAGCCATTCTCACTGGGGTGAGATGGTTTCTTAGTGTTGTTTTGATTTGCATTTCTCTTATGGCTAGAGATGTTGAACAACTTTTCATGTATCTGTTGGCCTTTTGCATTTCTTTGTGAGAGAACTGTCTCTTCATTTCATTTGCCCACTTTTCAATAGGATCCTTTATTTTGGTAGGCTTGCTTTTCTTCAGCTCCTTGTATATTCTACTTATAAGCTTCTTATCTGAGATGTTGGTGGTAAATATTTTTTCCCAGTCTGTTGGATCTCTTTTTACAATGTTGATAGTTTGCTTTGCTATCCATAAACTTTTTAGTTTGACAAGATCCCATTTGTTAATAATGGGGATAATTTCCTTTGTTCTTGGTGTCTTGTCAAGAAAGTCTTTGCCTACCCCTATGTCTTTTAGAAATTTGCCTACTTTGTCTTCTAGAAGGTTTAGTGTTTTATTTTTAATGTTTAGGTCTTTGATCCACTTTGATTTGATTTTGGTGCATAGTGATATGTATGTGGCTAGATTCATTCTTCTGCCTGTGGATGTCCAGTTTTCCCAGCACCATTTGTTGAACAGGCTGTCCTTTTTCCATTGTATGCATTTGGCCACCCTTTACCAATTAAAAAGTGCAAAGACAAAAGATCTTGTTCTGTGAAGAGTACCCCAGGGATCCCCGTAGAGCCAAAGAGGGAAGTGCTTGCCAGAGTTCAGCAGTCTAGGCATTCAGAATCTGCTACAGCCATGGCACAAGGAAGCCATACTGCTGCTCAAGCCAATGGTGGATCTTGGTGATGGCCACATGGCCCTGACTTTACAGGCTTGCAGAGCATGCGAGTTGTGGGAGGCTTCTACCCAGCCTTCTGAGGAATGCCTTGGAGGCCAGGCAGTGTGCCTCTGAGAGGGCAGTGTGTGAAATTGTGAAGGAGAAGCCTAAGGTGGAATGGAGAACCCAAAAATTTGGAGAAACCAGGAGCATGGATCAACAGCTAAGAAATGCTGCAGGCCACGAGTGGACCCAGATCAAAGGAGAGAAGATGGAGGTTGCAGCGAGGAGGCATGCTGTAGCGGCAGGAGTGGGGTGTGGGGGTGGGGGCACTTGCACCCAAGCCCTTTGGAGTTTGTACCCCACCGTAGTTTACCTTGGTTGCTGGATATGGAGCTACAGAATTTCACCCTTTCCTGCTGCGTTTAGATCTTGTTTTAGTCTGATTGCTTTCTATCCTCCTATTCCTCAGTTTTGGAATGGTAATATGCTATTGTACGCTGGAGGTATTTACCTTTCTTTGATTTTTACAGGAGCTCACAGCTAAGAGTTTGCCTTGCACCTCAGAGGGAACTTTGGACTTGGACTCTTTTAGCCATACTAGAACTATAAGACTTTAGCAGCTCTGAAAGAAGGGCTAAATGCATTTTACATGGGGAGATGGACTTGGGTCTTTTGGGGGACAGGAGTGGGATATTTTGGTTTGGATCTCTAATGTCCCTCAAAAATCTCATGTATTTGGATGTTATAGATTGCTTGTGGAACCATGTGCTGTTGGGAGATTGGGGCCTGGCTGTAGGGGTGGATTGCAGACATGTGGATTGGAATACAGTTTGTAATGGGGGCTTGCCACACCTTCTATACCTGGAAAGGGTGGAACACTGAAGGTGGAACAGGAGTGGATCACTGGGATTGGCCTGGAAGAATATATAAGCTGCTTCCTACTTTCCTTGTGTGTCTAGACTCAGTTTGCCTTGACTTGGCTTCCTATTAGCAAGTTAGCAATGTTGTGAGGAGCGGCCTCCATCTTTACCTATGCAAAAATGTACTTCTGCTGTTGCCAGTTGCCCCTGAGTGAACTGTGACCCTCTGAAATTGTGAGGTAAAATAAACGTTTCCTCCCTAATTTTGGATGTTGGGTCTTGAGTTGCAGTATTGAAAAAGTAACTAAGATACTGAGGGAAACTGAGGAGGCTGCTAAGGTATACCCGGCACAATTCCCAAGAGCATCTTAATATTTCTAATTATAAAAATAAACAAAAATTGAAAATTTCAACAAAAATATGCATATTTGACCCTGAGTTTCTACTTACTGAAATTTGATCGCAGAAGCGCACAAAGATACATGTAGATAGATGTCATTTCTTGTTTGTGATGAAAATATGGAAACAATTTCCAGTTCCCCTTAATATAGGATTAGTGAAATAATTGTCAGTTTTAACAACGAATGATGCAGAGAGAAAAAGAAAGAAAGTAATAATGGCTTTTAGTAATTCCCTTAACTAGATCCGTCATTAATTGAGATTCGAGTGTATTCTTTTTTTTAAACTTATTGTACTCATCAGAAAAGAGGCTAATGATTACATCTTCTATACTAGATGAATAGGCACAATAATCTTCATCTTTACCACCCCCCTCCCTGTCATCCCTCTTATATATTGGTATACTCAACCTTGCTAATATGAAAATTGAGATGGAGAAAATTTCAGTGCCATTCCTAATTTTCAAATCTCAAAAAAATACTTAGTTAAAAATTAGATATTCCTAAATTATAAAACTTTATCTCATGTAGCTTGAAATTTAAGATGTATCAGAGCTTGGACAAGCTCTTACTCTGTTACTTGAAAAAATTTGTATCCAAAAAAAAAAAAAAATTAGCAAAACAGAATCCTGGGAAAAATCTCAAAAGAGAAATTTAATATAAATAATTGGGAAGGCTTGCATTTGTTTAAAACAAAATCACTCAACTGTAATAATTTTTATAAAAATACTTAAATATTTTTACTTATTTTAATGTAATATGAATCAGATGTGAACTATGACTTAAAAATGTGAATGTGACATTAAATTACATTAGAATTATCATAATGCCCAAAATAAAAAGCCCATATTTTTTCTTTCTCCTACTCTAATTGCACTGAGAAAAAAATGTCAGTCATTTGACAATAGGTCTCAATTTTCAGGCAGTTGCAGAAGAATTATAGTAGAAGTAAGCAATAGATAAAAAGTGTTATGACTTTTCTAAAGGGGATGGAACTTCAAAGATACTGGGGATTGTAACTGTCCTAAATAGCTGTATGGTAAATGGAAGGAGGGCATGGACACCAGTTGGAAGGCTATTGTAATAGCCCATCAGTAGAGGAAGGGCAGAAAACAGAGCAACAGTTTCAAGAGATAGTCAAGGCGTGGATTGGATCTATTACGTTAGTGAAGTGAGTGATTTGGAGAGGGATAAAGGTGTGGGAAATCTACAATGACTCCCATGTTTCCGGACTACATCTGATATTGAAAATGTAGAAGAAAAATTACTTTCTGGATGTGACTGGACAATCATATGCATCAAAAAGTAAAGCATTCACAGGCAGACTGTCAACATTATATATTAAGAAAGAAACTAAAGAAGGGAAATATGATAATTGGTTATTTGATAATTGCCGGGTCCAGTTCCTTCTGTGGTATTCTGAAGTGTGGAATCAAAGCACTCGTGGAAGAGGATGTGAAATTGCTGAGTTAACCTTAGAGAGACTTTTTAACACACACTCATTACCGCATCAACACAGCTGACCTTCTCTTTGCTGCAGCCTTATTTAAATTTTAATGCTTAGTCTTCTACATGCTCCAAAGTTCGTATTATAGGGTGTTGTTGTTGTTGTTGTTGTTGTTGTTGCTACTGCCTTCCTAGAAATGCAAGTCTATACCTTAGGGATTATTTTGATTAAGAAGAGACACTGAGTCAAATTGAATTATCTGTTTGTCTATATGTCTGTCTGTCTGCCTGTCTGTCTGTCTGTCATTTATTTCCTAACTATATTACAGAAAAATTCAGGCAAAGCAGTATGACTCATAAACACATGGCTGTGTTTCTATCATTGTTATTTTGCCATTTAGATGTTTCATCGTGGGCATTGTTCATATGCACTTCTTTTGTAGACTCGTGACCAATATGTGTATACATTTGTGGATCATTAATTTCTTAATTAACATTGCATCATAAAAATTCCTCACATAGCTTTGAAGATTTCATGCTTCTATAATTGCTTTTGTTCCAACATTACATCAATTACAATTTCCTTCAAAATGTTGACATTTAGATTGCATCTGAACTTTTTGTTGTATTCTGCCTTCTCAGGAAGATCTTTATATGTCAACTTTCCCCTACTCACTATCAATATTTATTTTAAGTTAATGGGATAGAGTTTCAGAAGAGGAATTGCTAGGTCAAGTTGCTAGAATATTGTGGAACTTTATATTACATAGTGTTAGTTATTTAATTAAGCCTGTCTTGGCCTTCACTTCTTGCTCTTGAATTAGAAGTTGTATTTTCACTTGTTCTCTTTAGTTTGAATTTGAAATGTCCCCCAAAAGCTCATTTATTAAAAGTCTTGGTACCTCAATGCAGCAGTTTTCAGAGGTGGAGTATTTGGGAAGTGCTGGATCAGGAGATCTCTGACCTCATCCTGGAGTTAATCGTTGATAGATTTGTAGCTTCCTGGGCTATTGGGAGATGGTGGAATGTCGGGAGGGGGAGCTTAGTGAGAGGAAGTGGGTCAGTGAGACCATGCCTTTGAAGGTTGTGATTTGTCTCCAGCCTCTTCTCTCATTCTTTTTGCTTCCTGGCTACTCTGAGGCAGACATCATTCCTCTGCCATAATATTCTGCTTCACCACAGGCCTAACACAATGGTACCATCTGGCTTTGTTCTGAAATCCCTGAAATTGTGCACCAAAATAATCCTGCTCTTCTTTCAGCTGATTTCTCTGAGGTATTTTGTCACAGAAATAGAAAGCTGACCATCCCAGCCATACAGAGCACATTTAAGCTGAATGAACAGCGGAGGAAGGAAGAAAGGTGGAATAGAGCTGGAATGGCCACTTTTATATTAAGTGTTTTTCTCAGCTTCTGTCACCTCCTGACTTTGGTCAATTCTGTCTTACTCTCCACACCCATTCAGATCACTTAAGGAGAAGATCAAATAGCAACATTTATTGTAAATTTTCTCTTTCAGATATATTATCACAGAAAAGAATTCATGAGTTGGTTTTAGCTCTTTTCAAATAGTACCCTAAAATGGCCATTGCAACCACTGTCAGACTGACTTCCAGATTGGATGGTCATTTTAGCAGTCATTTGAAATCTCATTTACCAGAGCATCCATTGCCAGTGACCATAACAAATCAATTTGTACATCCTAACACTCCTCAGGCACTCTTCAGTCACCCACAAATAGATTGAGTACAGCTGTCATGATCAACCACCACATCTAACCCAGGAACTAAGTCCTCTTCTGTCACATCTCCAAGGTATAGCTACTTCCTCACAGGCTCAATGTAGACACAAAAGGACAACCATTTAGAGTCTCACTTGTGAACTATTACAGAGATTGCCAAGAAAACTGGTGGAATGGAAAACAACAGACTTCTCTTTGTCAAGGACATAAGAAATGAGCTTATCTTGAATTATCAAATGGAAAAATATATACATCCAAAAAACCCCACTAAGCAATATCTGAAGCAAGGTGATCTCGCTCCCTTGGGAGCTTGTTTCTGTTGACATTTTCGCCTGGATACATGTTGTTGGGGGGACTTACCTATGCTCTGAAGGAAATTCAACAGCCCTTTGGTCTTTATCCATTAGACACTAGCATTGTCTCCCTAGCTGTAACAATTAAACTATATAGGTATGGTGAGTTGTCTCTTGTGGATCATAATCACCGATTATAAGAACTTTTGTTATAAATGTGTAGTTTCCCAGGTTCCCTTTTGGACTCTTAGATTTCCTTACCTGCAAAATCAAAAGGTTGAATTAAATCATTTACAATTACACTCCCACTTTAAGTTTTAATATGCTTCACCCAGGAAAATAGAATACACAATAGTCTCTGTAATTTTTTCCCATTTTATTGATATGTATACTTGCAAAATTTAAGGTTCACATGGAGCTGAGCATTTTGTGCACATATGTATCTTGTCAAGGTGACAAGGGCTTTCCCACTGTCCTTCTGACCCTCCCCCTCCCCTCGCATGCCCTCCCTCCCTTCTCCCCCACCCTACCCCCTGTTTCACTTTGTTTTTCACTTTAAGTTCCATAAGAGTTGTGATCTGGGACTCTCATATCAGAGAGACCATTCGATGTGTCACCTTCTGCTTCTGACTCACTTCACTAAGCATGATGTTCTCAAGTTTCTTCCATTTGTCTGTAAAAGCCTCCACGCTGTTGGACTTTACAGATGCATAGTATTCCATTGTGTATAAGTACCACAATTTGTGTATCCACTGGTCTGTTGATGGGTATTTTGGTGACTTCCATATTTTAGCTATCGTTAGTTGTGCTGCTATGAACATGGGTGTGTGTGTATATATATATATATATATATATATATATATATATATATATATTTATACATATATATATATATATATATGTCTCTATTGTGTGGTGTTTTGGCCTCTGTTGTATATATTCCCAGGAGGCATGTTGCTGGATCAAAGGGCACACTTAGAAATGAAAAGGGTGAAATTACAACAGACTCTGAGGAAGGAAATCCAGTATATTATAAGAAATCACTTTGAACACCTATATTCTAACAAATTTGAGAACTGGGAAGAAATGAATGTCTTCCTAGATACATATAAAATACCAAAATTTAATGAGGAAGATATAAAAAGTTTGAACAACCCCATCACACACACAGAAATTGAAGCAGTAATAAAAGCTCTACCTACAAACAAAAGTCCAGGCCCAGATGGATTCACAGCAGAATTTTTTCAGTACTTTAGGGAAGAACTTACTCTAACCCTCCTCAAACCATTTCATAAAGTAGAAAGTGAAGGAATGCTACCAAACTCATTTCTTGAGGCTAGCATCACACTTGTCCCAAAACCAGACAAAGACTTAACCAGGAAGGAAAATTGTAGACTGATATCCTTAATGAATATAGATATAAAAATCCTCAATAAGATTCTGGCAAACAGAATCCAACAAGTAATCAGAAAGATCATACAGCATGATCAAGTGGTCTTTATCCCTGAAATGCAAGGCTGGTTCAACATATGTAAATCAATCAATGTAATATACCATCTCAACAAAAGCAAAAACAAAAACCCCATGATCTCTGTAATTTTTTTAAGGCTTAGACTCTTGTGATTTCTGGAATTTAAAAATCATACTGTTTTGAAAATGTTTTTAAGAAGTCTTAATGGTATTTTGAGTTAGGAGATATACACATGATGGACTACTATTTTCTCTGATAGAGAAAATATTTTTAGATATCGAAATTGGAAATTTGATTGGTGTTCTGACCCAATTGTGGAACTTGGAGTTGGACTGAAGTCATGATGGATTTGGAAATTTGGAGAGGTCTAGCTGAAGTCAACAGTAAAATAAATGTAAAATCTTTAAATATACATGCTATTTCTTTTAATTCCTTGTTTTTGTTGTTGTTGTTTTTGTTATTTTAAAAAAATTGTGGTGGTGTAGAATAAACCTAGGGCTTTCACTCTGAGCTACATCCCTAGCCTTTTAAAAATGTACTTTAAATTCCTTTCTTTCTTTCTTTTTTCTTTCTTTCTTTCTTTCTTTCTTTCTTTCTTTCTTTCTTCCTTTCTTTCTTTCTTTCTTTTTTCTTTCTACCTTTAGTGCTAGTGGGGGTGGAATCTAGGGCCTTGACATTGGCCTGTATTCCCAACCCATTTTCTAATTTGACTTTAAGAGAGGATTGCACCAAGTGGCTAGGTTACCCAGGCTGACCACAAACAAAGGAGTGTAGGAAATGGTTTTCTGAGAGTTCATGTTTCCATTGGAAGCCTCTTCCATCACTTAAAGTACTTAAGTTTTGCAAATATTGAAGACTAAGGTGTGAAATCCATGAGTTATTTTCAGAGTTGATTAAAAAAAGTTACTGAATTCAGAACAACGGTAATACATTGGCTCTCAGAAGTAGTTGGCTGACTATGAGAGTAAAGCAGGAAGAAAAACATAACAAGCCACACTGTATCTTTCGCTGCTGTTGCTGTGGTCAACGCATTGCATTACTCAGTGTTTGTATGGACACAGGCATGCTGCTTGTCAGCACGCCCCAGGCTCTGAGTAGAGCCGGCAGACTGGGGTCCAGGTTCACCGGCAAGAATATCGTCATCTAAGAGACAGGCTGTTAAAATTAAAATGAAAGAAGAAAGGCTGTTAAAAGATCTCTCTCTCTCTCTTTCTGTCTCTCTCTCTCTCTCTGCTCATGATTATGAGTGACAAAAGGGAAGCTGTTTAAGTGCTTGTCATGAGCTTACTTAGTGTGGCCTTGACTACACAATAAATCATATTTATTAGAGTGGTTACTATGTTCTAAAATGTTTGCATGCATTAGATTAACTGTGGCTCTAAACCTATAAGATAGTTTCTATTTTTTATCATCTGCCTTTCTGGCAGTTGAAGAACGTGTCCAAGATCGCACGGGAAGAAGTTGCATGTATGAGGATGTGAGCCCAGCCAGACTCATGCCTGGAGGGTTGAGCCCTTGCAGCTCCGTCATAGCACTCCAGGTGGCGTGTGACTTCACTCTCACCACCACCTGTATAATGTATATATATTCTTACTTTTGATCTACAGATGAGAAAGCTGAGGTAGACAGAGGCTGAATAAGTCATCTAAATTTGCATGGGATGAAGTAAGGAATCCGGGATTCAAGCTTTGTTGAGTTGCTCTCCGTCTTTGCTCTTCGCTCTCTCTGTTGCTTCATGCAGAACTACAAGGACATGATGCAGTATGCAAGGGCACAGGGAGGTGGGTGCTAACTAGAGCCATACTATGGCAGCCCTCTTCCTTTACTCGGTGAAGGAAGATACTTGATTGCATGGGGTTGCCAAAGAAGGCTTCATGGAGGGACTAGTATTATATATGAGTACAGTTTTATAGGCCAATATTGGGGCTTCCTGGAATAGGGAACAGCATTGGCAAATGCCCGGGATGTGCTGCTGGGAAAGCTGTTTTTTATTTGGTCATGGAGTGTAGAGTCTTAGAGAAGGGTACACTTTTTTTGTTTGTTTGTTTGTTATAGGTGTGCTCTTTCTTTGCTGAGGATTTTCTTGAAAATGCTGCAGTTCAGGACAGCTCAGAAATCAGAAATACATGTTCCTTATGAAATAGATGTGGGGACATTGACTAAAGTCAGTAACCGTGAAAGGCTTTGGAAAGTGAGCAAGAAAGAAAAGATGCCTTTTTGATAAGCTATGTAGTAATCACACAGTGGTGGCTGGGCTGGGAAAAGTGGGGATTCTTCCAAAATTAGGAAGTAAAAGTTAGCACAGTAGGAATTGTCTAGCTCTGCTGCAGGCCCTGAGAGCTGTTGATCTATTGATGTCATCCTTTTTCTGAATCAACTGTTTCACCTCTATTTATGTGGAAATTGTTACAAATATATTTCATATTATATGTTCTTAATGGACATGGTTCTTCATGATTCTAAATATCAACTTATTTGCAAGTAAAGAAATGTTTATGTTTAATTGCACAATAAATTACCTTTAAAGATAAGAATGGAGCTCACAAAGAGAATTTTAAAATTCTGCATTACATCTTCATTGATACAACAACATGATACTTGAAAGGGGAGCAGGCCTGGGGTGGTTACTTCACTAAGAGACTGTAATCTCTTCAGTGATGGAGAATATAGTCTGAGTTTGGGAGTTTCGATTGTTTGAAGGTTTTATATCAAAGGCTCTCTGGCACAGTTGTTCTCCTTTCCCTGGCTGAGATGTTTCAGCCAATAGGAATCCAGCAAGCTTAAACAGTGGACGAGGGCTTGCCACCTGCATTCCCAGGAGAAAATGGGCTGTGGTATTCACAGAAGACCGACCTTCTTGCTGGGCCTGCATGGGAAAAGTTACCGCAGGGAGTGTAGTCAGTTTGGGCTTTTCAACATTTTCAATAATACTGAAGCTCACATACACATAGAACTTATTTGCCTGGGGTCATACACTGTGGCAGTTATAACCTGATCAAATGCAGTTCCTGGAGTGTGTGCCCGGGTCTCTTGAGATGAGCACAGCAGGCCTTCCTCCCAAGCAAAGCCAGCTCTAGGCATCTTCGGTTTGTACTCAAAGTAATTCTCAAGCTGGAGTTAGACCTCAACCTCTGAGAAGGCGGCAAGAACTAAATAGAGACCCATATTTGAGTCTTGTCCAGAGAAAGAATCTTTAGTGTGAGAGAATGTGTGTGTGTATGTGTGAAATCTTTATCCGTTCTTTGATTGCAATGTGTGTTATTAATGTTCACTGAGAATGTGCTCGTCAGGAAAAAAATATAAAGCCAGGCATGATACTAGACACCTGTAATCTCAACACTCAGGAGGCTGAGGTAGAAGGATTGCTGAGCTTGATGCCAGCTGGGGGTACTTAGTGAGTTCAGGGCTAATCTCCACTATAGAGTGAGACCTTGTCTCAAAATAAATATAAATAAATAAATAAAACACCAAATATTGCCCACCCAAGTCTTTTTCCAGAATCATATATGCGTAATTACATATATATGTGCTATACACATATGCATAGATATGTGTGTATATGCACACAAATATTTACATAGCACACACATGTGTACATGCATGCACATAGGCAGAGTGATTCAGAACATTTACAGCAATTTCTGTCAAGATGGCATGTTCTCGTCTGCTTTATTCACTGCCTCTGTCACAATGTAACTTCTGGCTCTTCTCCATAATGAAAATCACACGAAACACAAGCATTTTGGATTGATTGAAAACATTTAGGTAGCCATGACAACACAGCTGAAGACACTCACAAAAGAGGAGTTCTAGAACTGCTTCAGAAAGTTACAATAAAAAAATGGGATAATTGTGTTTAAAATGAGGGGAAGTATTTTAAGAGGGATGAGTGGCAGTGTGCCTTTTATTATAACTGATTATTAATTTAATGTGTTTTTGATAACTCATATGCATATATATATATATAGTATACACATAAATAAACACAGTAGCATGTGTATAAGAATGTAAGGACAATTCATTAAAATATAAATATCTAGTAATTATTATTTTAAGCTATCATTTTTGGTAGCTTTTTAGAATAGTATGAATTGCTGATCACTAGAATAGTTTACATTTTCCTCAGCTGTTTCTATAATACCTCTTTTTGAAATATTTTACTTACTGTCTTAGTTACTGTGTCATTGCTGGGATATAGTCTTTGTTTATCTTTATGGGTATGATAGGTCCCTTACAGGTAACATATGGTTGGATTATGTTTTTAAATCTATTTTTCACCCTCTCTCTTAATTGGAAAGTTAAGAATATTGACATGAAATTATAATTGTCCTGTAGCTATTGAATCCTGATATTGCCCTAAACGTTTTTTTTTTTTTCTGATTTTCTGTTTGTTTAGATATTATCTCTGTGGGTTACACACTTGCCTCTGGTTTCTTTGCTGGGTTTGTTTATCCTTCCTATTTCTATCCAGCAGACCTTTAAGAATTTTTTGTAGTCCTGGTTTAGTTGTCATACATTTCTTCAAATTTTCTTTGTCAAAGAGGATCTTTATTTCATTTTCAATTTTGAAGGATAATTTTGCAGGATATAGGAGTCCCAGTTGGCAATTTCTTTTGTTTAGAGCTTTGAAGACCTTACTCCAAGCTATCCAGATTTTAGAGTTTGTGCTGAGAACTCTGCTGTTTTTCTCATAGATTTGCCTTGGTAAGTTACTTTCTGTTTTTCTCCTACAGCTTTTAGGATTTTCTGTTTGTACTGAGTGTCTGTAACTTATTCTGGTGTGTCTTCAGGAACTTTTCTTTCAGTTGTGTCTGGTTGGTGTACAGTACCCCTCTGTCACTTTTTATGTGAAGTTTTCTCCTAAAATTTATTGAATACATTTCTTATTCCTTTAGCTTATATTCCTATTTCTTTCTATAATCCTGTAATTCTAAACTTTATCATTTCTGAGTCACTCAGCATGTGGGCTGAATATCGACATTGGGCTGTTTGAACATCTTTAAGGGTTTGGTGTATTTTTTTCCCATCCTGCCTTCTATATCCAAAGTTGAGTCCTCATTTTGGGTTATTATTATCCTCAAAATTTCCAGTCAGACTTTCATCTTCTGATGTTCTTTAATATCTTTTCATATTTTTTTGAACTCTTTAGTGAAATCTGTCATTCATTTCTTGAATTGACTTCTGTAGTTCTGCTAACCTTGAGTTTGCTTCCTCACTTATTCAACTGAGTGTTTTGTCATTTTCACCCTTGAACTATATGGGTGTGTCTTTTGTAAACTCATTATCCTGAGGAGATTATTGTTTGATTTTGTCTGAAGTTCTCCCAATAATTTGAACACATTATGATTTGATCCTATTTTTAGATCTTCCAGCAGTTTGAGAAGGTTATTGATTGATTCTCATTTGTAGCCCTATGGGAGATTGATTATTCTGTTTTTGAAGTTTGGAGGTTTGACTGCTCTTCTGCTCCCATCTGGGCCCCTTTTACTGTGTGACAGGCTTTGTGGTACATCCTCTTGCCATGGTTTCTTTTCTTGCTGCTGCTTTTATTAGGAGATATCAGAGTTAGCTAGGGTGGAACTCTTCCCTTGGCTTCTAGGAGGAGCTGATCTCTCTTACAGCTGAGTTTCTGAGCATCAATAGGTTGACTATGTTTAAATCTATCTGACTTCTACCAGTTGTGCTATTTAGGTGATTATTTCTGGGCATTGGCTTTTTATCTGTGCACAGGAGCTGGGCTGTTTGGGTGTCAAGCCCCTATGCTCAGCTGATTATGACTATATCTTCTGGGGACTTCTTTTGTGGCTTTCCCACTGGGTCATAGCTTGAGTACCTTTTGTGGCCCACTATCTCTTTAATTGCAGTGCCCCTGTAGTTTCTTTTCAGTTGAGTTGACTCTGTCTGGGCAGGGCTATGGCACTGGGATTTTTCTGAATAGTAACCATTCCCTTCCTAGTCTCTTCAACTGGGAGAAGGAGCGGGACTAGGTGGGCCCAACTTGGGAGAGCTGGGGAAGAGTCCGGGACAGGGTTGCCTGCACCATGGATACAGAGTCCATGCTTTTCTGCCATATTATAGATGGACTTTTCCTTTTAGTTGTTGAACTGCCTCAGCCAGTGAGGAAACTATCCTTTGTAGCGTTTTCAGGCCCCTGTTCATTTCCTGCCATGATTTGTGGGCTAGTGATGGAGGCTGGCTATGTGGTCTGTGTGATCTATGAGAGGGACCAGGCTGCTGTTTTTAGTTTATGCAGCTGCTGACCTGTGGCCGCTATTTGGGTACCCATCATGATGCCCAGGAAGTTTCCAGCTGTAGCCCTCAGTCTCCATAGCGGTTGTCCCTCAAACGGTCACTTGGGCAGCCATTGTGAGTCCAAGAGTCCTAGAGAGTGAGTCTTCTAATAATCAGTTCAGCACTACAACTATTCTAACCTTAACATTAAAAAAATGCATCAATGTATCTGTGCAAATAAACTTAATATTGTCTCATCAAAAAGTTTATAACAAGTTATTAACTCATATAACCGTTTTATTTTTATGAGAAATGTGATCTATACTACTAATAGAAGTGTCTATACAAAGTACTTAGTAATTTATTGGAAGATTTTATTAAAGATGGTAGTATATTATTGTTGGTAATGTAGAAAAAATTTGCCTTAATGACATTGGAGCTGGGCCTGACGTGCCCAGGGGGAGAGCACTGTCGCACCTCATCAGCTAACTGCTTGTAGTTGCTGGAGCTGGGCCTACAGCCATGTCTAACTAAGAAGTTAAAATTGCTTCTTCCTAATAGGCCAAGCCATACGGCTGTTAGTTATCACTACTTTGTAGGACTACTAGTAAAAGAGGTGGAGATACAGGGAGAGAGCATGGAGACCGAGGTCAGCCTTAGAGGCATGGGAGAAAATGAATAAGTATATAGGAGAGAAAAGCAAGACAACTCCCACCTGAGACCAGGAGAAAGTAGAGATGTTTACACACACTGACAGAAGAAACAAGAAGCCAGGGGAACTGTGATGAAATCGACAATGTCTCAAGACTGTAGAGAATGACTGCACAAAAAAGACGCAAAGAACTATGCAAGAGAAAAAGAAATGCAAAAACATATAAATTCCCAAAAGATATAAAAATGAAAAACAAAACAAAACCTGAATCAATACCATAAAAACACCCAAAAGTCTAGAATACCTGCAGGGAACCACTGAAGTGAGCCCACTGTCCAAAAAACTTTCCTACAGTATTTGGGTCAGGATTCTCTCTGTTTAATGGCTTTGAACTCATCAACCAAAATTGTACTGGGATCTGTGCTAGGAGTATGCAGCGACTGTGGCCCTGTTAGTCAGAGGCCTTCCCCTGTAAGGAGTCAGCTCCATGTTCAGCCCTCTCAAACAAGTGATCTTGCATCTCTAACCCCTGTGGTGCTGGTGTTAGGGTTGAGGGGATAAGGCTTCCACTTCTTACAGTCTGCCCAGCAGGGCTTAGGCTCCTTTGAAGGCCTAGCGCTCCCTCTTCCCCTCCTGGCCTGGCCTCCTTTGCGCTGTTCTTGCTCTTCATTAGGCCCTAACATCCCTGAGCTGTGATGTTGCTGGGTTTCCTGCCCTGTGCCACTAGCCTAGCTTGCAGTCAAAGCCTTCGTTCTTGAATTGCAGAAAGTGGCCGTTTAGCAGGTCTAGAAAGCTGGCTGCCCGGGTGCAGTAGGCTCCAGCCCAAGTTAGCTGATGTCCCAGTCAAAGGCTCTAGCGCCAGCAAGCAGCCAGCGGATGGGGGCTGCTGTATGCCTGGCTCTAATGCGCCAGTTCCCAGCAGCAGTCAGCTGATGGCGTGCTGTGGTGTTCTCCCCCGGGCACTGCAGGTCCAGCTCCAAGACTGCAGCACTGGCAAACAGCCAGCTGGTAGGAGGTTGCAGTATTTTTATTTCTGATATTGATTTTTTAATGATAAATCAACCTTGCATTTCTGACATAAGCCATATTTTTATTGTTTGTTATATTTGTATATCCTTATAGAATCACTTTGTAAATATTTGTTAAAGACATGTGCATAAGGCTGGGAATATATCTTAGTTGTCCAGCAGTTGTCTAGCAATGTTTTTGTTTCGTTTTGTTTTTGTTTTTCCTCCTACAGTTTACTAGAAACCAAGAGTCCAATTCAATTCTGAAGGAGTTGATAAAATTCATGAGTGAACCATCTGGCCTTGAGATTTTCTTTATGAAAATGCTTCTTTAAAATCAGAATGTAATGTAACCTTTGATCACTCTCCAATGCCTTAAAATAGCTTTACTTTTAATCTTTTTATAGCATTTAGACCCATACAGTGCTCATCTAAGGATGTAAATGTGATACTTACTGCTCCTTCATTACTAGAAGTAGAACAGAGTGAAATTTGGTTCTTCAACTCCAACATATATTTGAACAATATGTGAATGACCCATGGCCAACATCAGACTGAATGGGGAAAAATCTTGAAATGATTTCCTCTAAAGTCATGAAAGGGCTCCACTGTCACCAGACCTGTTCAATAAAGTATACAAAACTTGAGCCAGGTTAATTAGGCAAGAGAAAGAAATAAAATATACAAACAGGAAAGGAAGAAGCTAAATTATCCTAATTTGTAAATTACATGATCCTCTACACAGAAAATACTCCAGAACCCTCCAAACTCTACCAGAAGTCTCTTAGAGGTAACAAATTCAACACAGTAGCAGGATACAAAATCAATATACAAAAATCAGTAATGTTCCTTTACACCAATAATGAACCCATTGAAAAGAAATTAGAAAAACATTTTTTTTTCATGTGAGCTTAAGAAAATTAAGTACCTAAAAGTAAACCCAGTCAAGTAGGTGAAAGACCTCTACCATGAAAGCTGTAGAACTTTGAAGGAAGAAATTGAAGAGGATATTAGAAAGTGAAAAAAGAATCTCCGTTTCTGGATAGGCAGAATTAATTTATTAAAATGGCCATGTTACCACTATATATATGTGCGCGCGCGCGCGTGTGTGTATATATATATATATATATATATATATATATATATATATATATATGTATATATATGTGTGTGTATATATACATATATACATATATATGTATATAAAATATAAATCCTAGTAAAATATCAACAACATTCTTCACAGAGCTAGGAAAAAATCTAAAATTAATGCAAAGTCGTAAGAAACCCAGAATAGCCCAAGCAGTCTTGAGCAGAAAAAGCAAAGCAGAAGGCATTACAATACTGGATTTCAAATTGCACTACAAAGTTATAGTAATAAAAACAACACGATACTGGCATAAAAATAGACATACAGACCAATGGTATAGAACAGAAGATACGGAAATAACCTCATGCACTTTCAGTCATCTGATTTTGACAGAGGGGCTAGAAATATATTTTGGAGAAAAGATGCCTACTTAACAAATACTGCTGGAAAAGGTGATTATCCACATGCAGAAGATTGAAACTAGATCCATATTTCTTACCCAGTACTAAAATCAAATAAAAATGGATGAAGAACCTGGATATTAAAAAAAAAATACCTTGAATCTGCTGGAAGACAACAGGAAAGTACTTGAAGCCTTCGGTACAGGAAAAGGCTTCCTGAACAGAACTCCAATAGCACAGGAGACAGTCTAAAGAATCAATACATGGGATTGCATCAAATTGAAAAGTTTCTTCACAGCAAAGCAATCAACAGAGTGAAGAGACAGCCTATAAAATAGGAAAGAAAATTCATTATTATTCTGATAGAGAACTAACCTATATTACTAAAATATTAACTCATCAAAATAAATGACACAATCTGAAAATGATCACATGTACTCAGTGGACACTTATTTTTTAAAAAGTGGTATAATGGCCAAGAAGTATATGAAGAAACATTCATCATGTTTAGCCAGTAGAAATGCAAATCAAGACAACTCTGAGATTCTGTTTTACCCTAGTCAGAATGGTTACTATCAATAACAGAAACAGCAATAAATACTGACAAGGATGTGAGAAAAAAAAACATTTCCACACTGTTGGTGGGAATATATACTGAGACAATCACCATGGAAATCAGTATGTGCTTTCCTTAAAAAATTAAAGTTAGAAATCCCATTTGGTCTAGTTTTACCTGTCTTGGGTCTATTCCTGAAAGAGTTCAGGATAACATATTGGAGTGATAAGTACATATTCGTGTTTATTGCAGCACGATTCGAATAGCTAAACAGCCTAAGTGCCCATCAGCTTACTAATGTATCAAGAAAATGTGGATACAAAGTAAAATATTACTTAAGCATAAAGAAGAATGAAGTTATATCATTAACATAAAAATGAACAGAATTTGAGACCATAATATTAACTGTTGTAAGTTAGATACAGAAGGCTAAATATCATATGATTTCTGTCATATGAAAGACCTAAAATATAAATAAATAAATAAATAAATAAATAAATAAAGTACGGGAGAGATAGTAGAAGGAATAAGGCATAGATTTTGGAGATGAGGGTGGGATAGATAGACAGGGAATAAAGAAATCAAATGATGCAAAAATAATGACATAAGGCCCCAACATGAATGGCAGGGTACAAAGAAAAGCATTGGTCCACTAGGAAAGGGGTGAACCTCTGAAAAAGGGGTGGACATAGATGCTCACTAATTCCCCAAACCCCATCATTCTAATGTGTTACAGAATTTGGAATTTATGCATTTACAAAAGATTTTAATTTTTATCTAGTGTGAATGTTTTATCACAATAAAATTAATAAAAAATAAGTCAAATGAGCAAAATATGTTATACATATCTGCCAATTTCTCACAATGGAGGAATATTATGCATTACAAACACAGGCACGCACACACACACACACATCGACACAAACTCTGCATTATGTGCCTTATTTATTCAGATTAAAATTCAAGGTCCTTCTGTTTCTCTGTGGGTCTGCATGTCATCCTCACTCACTGCTCCAGATGCTGCAGTTTCCTCCCAACATCTCCCCTCGGGCTTGGCCACATGGACAGTCCTTCCCCTGGAGATGCCACCTGTGACCAAAATATATAGTGGATGTTTAAATTAAAAGTTAACACAGTAAAAGGCACATTGCCATTATTCTTCTTCAAAATATTCCCCTTAAATTTTGAACACTTGTGTCCCATCATTCTTGCTGCTCTCTGAAGCAGCTTTGGAAGTCCTTTTTTGTGAGGGTTTTTGTGACCTGTTACTGGGAAAAAAAATAGGGTGAATGCTGCTGTGCAGTGCCATCCGATGGGAAGCCAAGCTTCTAAGAGCATTGCAGTGTGTCATCGTCCACCTTGTTCTTTGTATCTGGCACCATACTGCTTCTGGGTCTTCCCCCAAGTCAAAATGACCACAACAGGTAGAAGTCCAAGTCAGTGCAGCAACACTGAATTAACCTTGAAAGTGCAACGCAAGTACTCGTGAAGGAGCACCTCCAGAGCCATGCCAGAAATGGCAAAAATGATGGGCTAAGTGTGCTGGAAGTGAGAGGGTATGTTTTAAAGGGGCCTAATGGCTGCATGTGTTGGCCATAATAATATTTTATAAACAGCTATATTTGTCAGTCCCTGCTTGGCTAACTCCTGCTGTCATGTCATCATTCAAGGCCTGTCTGCCTAATACACTGCACCTAGATGCTGCTGCTGAAAACTGCAAATGCCTCATCTCAGCTTCCTCTTCAGAGTTCCTAATTTCATTTGCCCTGCTTTCTGTTTTGCTTGTTATGTGTATTATTTTCTGTCCATATTCCTGCTAAAATTGCATCATTAAGAGTAGCGTTTTTTGTCAGTTTTGCTCACTAAAGTATAATGCACCTAAGGGATCAACACGTGGTAGATATTCAACAAATTCATATGTAAGTAATGATTTAGACAGATTTGTTTCCATTTTCTACTTTGAGAGAGACCTGTCAGTCATGTGACCATCTGCCCATCTGTCCATCCTTCCATCTACCCGACCATCCTAGATAATCTGCCTACCTACCAGCTTCTGTCTTCTTTCAACCATTTGCTCAGTGTTGGGAAAAATAAATTAATTAGTATATCAGAAAAGGGTGAGGTGTTGGTGCTACTTAGATCAGTTTGGAAGAATGAATATTAAATATTCAGTGATTTTATGAGTCGATTGTTGATGACAGTAGCTTGAAATTGGTCATGGTAAGTATATTTCTACCATAGAAATTGGAAAGTGCTATAAGTTAGGGCTTTTGTTATCATTTCTGACCTCAAAGCCAGTTTATCAGAACACCACTGTAAGCAGAAGACTTACCTAGAGGTTAGATATCTACATGCAGATACTGCGTGTAGTATTTAACATGATAGTTGACATGGACTCTTGTAATATTTACATTTTGTTGTAATAAATGAAGACAGATAGAGGCTAATTTTTCAGAGCCTGCTGTGGCAAGAAAGTTGGCCACCCTTACCTGTGTTTGGCAGTGTTGTAGAGGCAGTCAGGTAATTGAAACACTAGAGAAAAACAGGTAAGTGTCAGGCATTCTGATTGGAGGTTGTTTGCATGGGGAATCAAGATGAATAGAAGGGGAGCTACATTATAATTGATTTGGGAGAATATGTGGCTTTCTGGGTGAGAGAGGGAACAAAAATAGTGCAGGTAGATGCTATTAACTCAGTCCTCACCATCTGAGGACAACTGGTCAGAGTTCGCTGTATAGCTTTCTGGGCTTCTTATGTTCACCTGAGTTCCAAAGTCACATACTTCCTGGTCATTGTCAGTTTGCATATTCAGTCCCTTGGGCCCCTGTTTTGTCATTTCTCTTAGTTGTGACTAAGGTTGACTAAACTAGAGAAAGTTTCACATCTCCTTAGCTCAAGAATTACTACCATTGTCACATTGTGAGATTTGTGCCCTTGTCGTCATAATATTGGTGATCGTACAGAGTAGCTGTGCAGAAGCATCAAAATTCTGGATCCAATGCCACAAACATTGTTGTGACAACTGTGATGGAAAAAAAAAAAACAATTAATAGTCCTTGTAAGATGCTTTGGACTCGAGGTTCCCAGTTGCTAAGAGAAAAGTTCCATAGGCTACTGGGATGCACGTTAGGGATGTAAACATTTTTTTTCCTAGTGTAACATATATCCTGTTTTACATCACCTATTTGAACCACATATACAACAAATGCTAGCATTGGTGCTGATGCCACAATGAATAAAGAGTGTCAACAAGTGAAGTAATTTTCTTAATGACTTATGCATAAGTTAGTTGTGGTAAGGTTTTTTTTTCAGTTTTTTTTATCTGTCTCTATTTTTCACTGTTGGAAACACTGCTCATAGCTGCTCTCATAAGCAAAAAATGGGGCAATTTAGAACATGGCCTAATTTACTAAATTAGGCCATGCTCTAAATATATGTGTATATATGTATTTATATATTATATTGCTATAACTTACAGATATATTAGTAATATTCAAATATAAAAATCTCACCTAGATTTTGTTGCTCTTTAATCAATAAAACTAGCCCAAGTCGTTGAATTGTCACTGTAAGTGCACAAATAGTAAGAGCTCTGAAAATGGAGCAGCCTGTCTTGAGAAAGTAGGGAGCTTTTTGCTCTTTGATGCTCTTGAGAATGGCTAACCATTGCTCATATAACTTGGGGATAGTGTATAATATTTGTGCTTGGAATAGGAGGTTGAAATAGATCAAGTATAGGCCTTTTTTAAAGCTAAGAGTTTATGACTCAAATGGACCTTGAGAGATGTTGATTAATGACTAACTGCTTTAAGAAACCCAGAATATCTTACATTGGGATAATCCTTTAAAGGGAAAGGTGATTGGCTTCACACTGAGATGCCTTTCTTTCGCCTAAGATACACCTGCTTGGCCTTTCAATCAGAGGGACACAGAGTACAAAAGACCAATTACTGGCCTTATGCTGTTTCATCTGCCATAGAAATAATCTGTTATGCATATTCTGTATATATATGATCTTCCTCTAAAAATTTGATAAAATTTCTCTACAAAGACTGAAGGAATCAAGTAACGGAAGGTGTTTTCATTTGCATTTTTGCTGCTGTGAATCTCAAGAGCAGTTTTGCACTTAAACATATTAGCTGTGTACATTTGAGTGTCTTCTGGTTCCATGTTTCTTCCTCCTCATCTTAATCTCCTGTTCTCAGTGACACTGTCTGTAGCTCTTTTCTATCTTTGGAATTTACTCACCATGCATTCCTCTATGTACCTCAGGTCCTTTGGGGTGAGAGATGGGAGATGAATAAATATGTCGGTAACTGAATGCATAAATGAGATGGGAGATCAAGGCTGGAAGCAAGCTGGAAATTAACTGGAGGAAATGCTCAGGAGGACTGGATGGTAGGAGGGTGGGACGGAACGTGCTTCCAGACCTGAGCAGCCCCGGACTTCTAGTGCGGTTCATGGGACCAATCAAGATGCAAGATTCCTGGCCTGGAACCAATCCTGGTGTTAGAAAAGCTGCCTATGTGTTCCGCCCACTTAGAGGTCAAAGCCAGAAAGCGCCTTTCCTAGGGCCAAAGGGACCTTGCCGCCCTGAGATCACCTTTGTCTTTTTAGGCAGGCACCCTGTGTGGACTGAGCTTCTCTAGTAGGCCCACACTAGCAATGGGAAATTGTACTTTCTTTTTAATAAACCTGTGCCAGTGTAGTCACCTGTGCTTATTGTTTTATTGTCTGCCAGTGTACCACTGTCATTTGACTCACCAGAGGCTTAGAAAGGGCTGTAACTCTCAGGCAGCGTGGTTGAGAAATTCCTGTGAGCCCATGGGAGGAATGGGAATATCTACTTGACCTGTACTGTGCCTTGGACAGGTTACAAAACCTGGGAAAATGTTGTTTTCTTTTTTTTTTTAGATTTAATTTTGTCTTATTTCTGCAATAGTAAAAGGTAATTTCTTCTTATTTATTAACTGTTTTGAGCATGATGTTTTGTCTAGTTCTGGACAACTTTGGGAAAGGAAAAAATAAAGTGAAATGGGTTTAGAGGAAATTCACAGAACGATAAGGAGTTTTGAAGATTATATTACATGTCACTGCTGGAATTATAAGTGCTTATCCTAGAAAACTGATTTTTCTAAATGGATATTATTACTTCTTTCAAATAGTAGACTTGAGTTTGCCCACAGTGCACTAAACCTTGTACATACATGCAGTCTTCCAGAAATGCAAATACATCCAGACAGGGGGCAGGAATTTATTGTGCCAAAGTGTACTTCATGAGGTGCCAAAAGATTCTAAAAGATCTTTCAAAAGGTCCATATGGGATGTGGTTTCTGCCAGCTGCCATATGACAGTCCATCAGTCAAGACACCTCTGAACACACCCCCCAGGCCGTGTTCTGGGGAAAAAGTCATCTTCTAGCAAGATAGGGTAGATTTAATCTGTCACTCATACTCTGCTTTCCATTTTCCTGTTGAGGTCACTGTAGGTGGGAGAGTTGAACAGGCACCTGTAGCCTGGAAAGGAATTGGGATAGTAAAGTAAAGAGTGTAGGTGGGAGCACCATTGTTTCTTTCCATCCTAGTTCTCAGAGAAGTTCCTGAGTTACTTGCAAAGCTAAGCAGAGAAGATAGAAGGGCAACAGTGGGCTTTCTTACCTTCGCTGGCACAGTTCCAAGGAGTGTTACATCTTATACAGTCTGGACAGCTGGGTGTGCAAGCTTATGTCCACAATTCTGATACTCTGGGAAACTAAGGCAAGAGCATCCCAAATTTGAACCAGCACCTTAGTTACTCAGTTAGACTCTCTCGAACAAAAAAAAAAAAAAAAAAAAAAAAAAGGACTGGGAATGTAGTTCGATGTTTCAATGTGAAGGCCCTGAGTTCAGTCCCCAGTGCTGTATATGTATGAATGAATAAACAAACAAACAAACAAAAATAAAAATATTTGGCTACTCCTGCAGTAGTTTGTGCCAGTAGGACCAAGGAGGGCTGATGCTACTTTAATCAAGCCAAACGAGGGAGCCTACAGCCTGCTTAATTTCATTGGCAATATTTGCAGACTTCGCTTCTTGTGAATGCTCCCTGGATGTTACATTACCCTACAATTGGTGGAGTCTGCGGTTGTGCAGTACCATCTGTTTCTTTGCCTTTGCCTCCAGCCAAACCCTGTGGAGGGAACAGCCTGACAGTCTGGCCTGTCGTCCGTGGGGGTGGTGGAGATCAGATCGGAAAGACAACAACTTCTTGAGAGCTGTTTGGTTACAGATTCGATTATTGGTGACCAGGTTATTCTATAGGGTGCTGGCACTTAGTGGAGGGCCAGTAATTGTGAAAAGTGAATTGGACTAATTCGTATTTTATTTTTTATTTTACTATGTTTGCCTTTCTGTACATGCATTGCTTATGCTTATATTACAGTTAATTTGCATGTCTTAGAAAGTTTTCACATTAGAATGGAAGGCTTGAAAACATGTAGTACAGTATGCAAAGTTGCGGCTGTGAAGTTAAACATCTATGGTGCTTCAGTTGGCCACAAACATCTTAATTAATGCAACAAATGAATAAATGAATAAATAAGTGCTTTTTATTTAAAAAATAAGCAAGATGCTTTTCTTTCTGGAAAGGTAGACATCCTTCTGCCCAGCTAATTAAAATTAAGAAGCAGATACACGTGGTGTCCTATGGGAACAAAAGGAATCAAAAGCAGACATTTTTTTGTGGTGTTTTAGGCAGAATTGTTAACTATAACATATTCCATTGGTAATTTTAATTCAGTTCTCCAAATTTCCCTATATTCATGATATCATTTTATTTTGAGGTGGTTTAGGCAAATTATAATTATTTCCCCATTTAGGAGATAAGGAAATGGAGACAGGCATAATAAATAATGTGTTTAAAGTCACATAGCTCGCCAATAAATGGACTGGGGCAGGGATCCAAGCATCGCAGCTTAACCGCATGCTTTTCCAGCAAAAGCACTTTGTTCTTCCAAATTTACGAGTCATCTCCACTGGGTCTATGCCACTAGTAGTTAATCGTGTGTGGGTGTATTTTTTGTTCATTCCTTTCTTCCTTTCTTTTCTCGTACGCTCATTCACTTTTCATTCTTTTTTCTCCATCCCTTCTTTGCTTTCCGTTTCTGTTTATAGTCATTAAACGAGTAGACATTAGTAATCTCTTTGCCAGAGGAATTCCAGTCCTTACTTGTTAATAGTAACTGTGACTTCTACATTTTTAATTCATCACAGCAGTATAGTTGGAGTAGATTAGCATTAAACATTTCTGCTCTGCACAATTATTCTGAGGATTCGATGCCATTACTATATGAAATCCTCGGTTTGACCACTGGTGGCTGCTGTTCTTTTGCAGCTCTGCTCATCGAATAATGATAAAATTATAATTTTAAAAAAGAAAAAAAATCATCCTGGCTTCAAAAGCAATGGGTTAGATCCAGAAAATATACAACCTTGACTTCAGATAAAGCTCAGATATTCTGTCAGTTAGTCTTCCTTTGGGGTAAATCTCAGCCACTTCTGTCCTCTCAAAATAAGAGAAGATTTTTAATGGCCTGAAAACACACAGTGAGAGTGTCAATGCTCTGGCTGCGAAGATTTTGTGACATGCCAATGAGGATTTACGAGAGTGGATGGTCTCTGTTTTATCAGTAAGGTAGAAAATTATTTAAAGATCAAGGCTTGACATGAGAAGTGTCTTCAAACTTCTAAAGTGAGTGTTCTGAAGTTAAATCCACTAGCAGAAAAAAAGAAGTCAGGTCCTGAGGTAAGAGAGACTTTAGCCATTGGTTTGTTTTCTTGGAGCCAACATCAAATATGTTCCTTCTATGTAGAATTTTAGGAGTGTGGCTCCTCCACCAGTGGACCAATGAAAGCTACGCTCATAATAGTGACAGGTCTTAAATCAGTCCCCTCACCCTGGCTATTGACATGCTGTTGGGTATAGACGTTCCTTAGAATTGAAGATGAAGCCCTGTGCCAAGCGATTCAATTACCATTCAGTAAAAGCAGTGACAGACTGCAGGCAGGACAAGTCCAATGCCATTTGGAATGTGTGGCAGTTCCTGGCATCACTCAACCAGAGGAAACGGTTTCTGTTTATTCTTAGCACTGAAAGATCACTTACCGTTCCGTATTCAGCCCTCCATGTCATCCATTTCTCTAGATGACTGTATGGGCTGTCCTGATAATTTCCTTCCAAATACAGGTCCCTTCTTTTGTACCACAATCTGTCCTCCAAGGAGCCCATTTTAAAAATATATATTTATTTTAATATCTCATTTTTGTTAATTATGTTGTTGTTTGGAAAATAGTTGGAAATGGACTTAAGAATAGGGATCTAAAATTCACTTAAGGTTTCTCTTGACGTTGTTGTTTTCCTGTCTGTGGCATCTGGGTACTTGGCTCCAGGGTTACTGTAATGTCGGGAGGATGAGTGCTTCCTGCCTCCCTGGGGCCTTTACTTCTAATCTTCATCCATTTGCTTCCAAGGTGGGCATTCTGCCTAAGAATGGGATCAAGCTGGCACACCACCTAGCACAACAGCAGTCATTTTCAGAGAGAAGGAGGGGAGTCTGACCCTTTCCTTCTCTTCCCACCTCCTCCATCTGGAAGAAAAGAGAAACAGAGAAATTTGCAAGTTGCCAAACTTTAATTACTTCTACTGAAAATGCCAAAAAAATGTGAAAATGTATCCTTTCACGGAAGGGACCCAGAGAGCCCTACGGTCATTTCCAACAGTCTGTTTGCCCTTTTTTTTCCCTCTTTGCCTCCTTAGCCCCCGAATATCCAGTTTCCACTTTTCCTTTCAAAGAAGGATGAGGACACGTTGCCCCTAGAGTCATCAGAAAAGGGGTGTCAGCGTCTGTGGACAGAACTCTTAAGTTCCCCTCAAATATGTCTGCCCAAAGATGCACATAATCTGAAATTCAGGGTAATCATCACTTGCACCGTTAGCTCGTCAGATTAGCCATCTGCTCACACAAATTGTATTAGAGTGGCATCTACCTCTGACCCACTCCTTGGGAGCCACCTCGGCAAATACTAAATAGGTGAAGTTTTTCTTGTTTAGAGGGGAAACAAGCAAAAGAAATAAAAATTAAAAAATTGTAATGAGAACTTGTAGGCGATTAGAATGCAATTAATTAATTTTCAAAAAATCAAGTTGGAGGTTAACTAGAATAAACAGCATCCCTCAAGCAAGTAAAGCAAGTTATTACAAATTGATCATAAAATATTACATATTGAAAAATGAAGCTCATGATCATCTGGCTTTTTGTAATAGGCCTTTTCCTGCAAGCTTTTTCTGTCTTATTGGTGACTTTAAATAGCAGGAGACTCTCCTATCTTTCTTTAAGTTTTCTGTAAAGTTAGCTTGCTTTGCTTTGTGATTTTTTGATATCTCTCTTCCTGCACAAGTATGTGCAGCAGCTGAAAAACCATCCTTTGATGTAACATGGGTACTAAGCACAGGCTTCCTCTACGTTAGGAAGATTGGTGTGGGGAGAGATGGATCAACTTGGGGAGTGGAAGTCACTTGGGATTTCTATTTCAAGCCCTTTTTCTTTTTCAAATCTTTGATGTTCCTGGCCCATTCATAACATCCTAAGGAATATAGAGGTTGCCCTTAAAGGTTAAGACATTGATTTTGGCAGTCTAATATTAACCTCCAATTGAAACCACGGTTTGATTTTCCAGAATATGAAAAAGTTCATAGTGTCTTGGTTTGAGCACAGATACTGTGGTGTGTGTGTGTGTGTGTGTATACGTGTGCGTGCTTTTGTTGCAGTAGGCAGCATGATTGGGAAGAGTAAGAAGGAAAAGAGTCTTGGTGATGACATATTCTGATTATTGAATCATTTTTTTATTCTAGAGACTTATATTTGGTATTTGGTTACCATGACTCTGCCTAATAGAAAGGGCATATGTGAGGAAGTTGCAAAATGCCTTCTGACATCTCCTTAGAATCACAGCTACATGTTAGTTTATCAGTAATACTCAACAATAATGAGTTCTTGGTGTGCATTTGTTTGGATAAGATATCCAGTAAATACAAGGAAATGACCAAAATGATCTTTATGTAAATTAGATTTTTGAGGATGGCATTAAAATATTAGAGATTAGTATTTCACACATATTAGATACCTAGTCACTGTTAAATGACTCCCTGTTAAATTCTATGTATCTTTACACAAGAGTTAAAAGTAGCATATAACAGAGATACATACGTCCATACCCATGTTTATAGCAGCACAGCTAATAATAGCTAATAATGGAAGATGTTGAACTATCCATAAATAGACCAATGGTTAAAAAAAAAAAAACCCATGGTATATGTACACAATGGAGTACTACTCTGTTGTGAGGACAGATAGGTTTGAGTCATTTGTAGGTAAATGGGTACAACATGAGACCATTATGCTTAGTGAAGTGAACCAGATTCAGAAGGTTAAATATCACACGCCTTTTAGAAACCAGGGGTATAAATAAATAATAGAGTCAAATGAGTAAGATGTTGGGACTGGGCGCTGGTGAGGAGAGAGGGAGGAAGGCGTGAAAGGGGGAGAGGAAAGACATGCAAAGTCAGCGCAATATGTATGTGCACAAAATTTTCGAGTTCCATTTAACCATTGTGTATTGTATATACATACTAATAAGATGAATAAAAAATAAACAATTAGAAATGTGTAGGATTTTGCCTTTATATCCTGTTGAGATTGAAGCTAAAGCAAAATAGTGTTCATAGACAAGGCTTAGAATAAACCTTGGGCTTGAACTTTCCTGATCTTCTTGATTTTGCCTGCTTTAATTGGGAGAAAAACTAGATTACTTTTTATTAGATAAAAGTTGAAGAAAAATTTAGCAGAAAAGAGAGAATTCTCATATATTTTTTCTCCTTCCCTTTCCCTCAGCTTTTCTCATTACTGACATCTTGCTTTAATGTGGTACATTTGTAATATTTGGTAAGCTGATACTAGTTAAAATCCATAATTCACATTAGTGTCATTTTTTGTGTCATATGTTCTATGGATTTTGACAAATGTTTAGATACCTATACCCGATATTATGGTAGCATTTGGAGTAGTTTGGTTGCTCCAGAAATCTTCTGTGATCCATTTACCCACCCTACTCTCTCCCTTTCATTTGCTGGTTGGTTCTGAGCTCCCTCCCAGCAACCAGTCATAATCGACTTTCATGCTTTTAGAATATTATAAAGATAGAATCGCATAGCATACACCCTTGTGAGGATTGGCTTCCCCACTTAGGACTGTGCAGTAAAGACTGCTCCGTGTCTCTCTGTGGCTGGATAGGTTACTTCCTTCCAGTACTGAAGAATAGTTCATTTTTTTTGGATATTCCACAATTGTTTACTCATTCATCTGTTGAAGAGTATGCTCATTCCTTTTAGTTATGAATAAAACTGCTATAAACATCCTGTGTGTGTTTTTGTGTGGATGTAAGCTTTTAAGTCATTTAGTTAAATGCCAAGGAATATAGATGTACCATGTTCTAAAAATACATTTAGCTTTATTAGAATCCACAGCACTACCTTTCAAAGGGCTGTCCCATTCTGTATCTCCTCCACAGCAAGCCAAGGAGTTTTTGTTGCTCCACCCCCTCTATACTGTTCAGCGTCACCACTTTGTGGTGTTTTATCCTAGTAGATGTTAGTAGCATCTCTATTTCTCTATTTATTTTGATTGCAAATTTCTAAAGGAATTTTTTTATGTGTGCTTATTTTCCACTTCTTCACTTCTTTGTCTTCTTTGGAGAGATGTTTCTTTAGGTCCTTTGCCTTAAAAAAATGTATTTTTGCCTTTAAAATTTGCTTTGTATTTGGTTTCTTGATATGTCAATGAGAATATCCTACAGAAAATGAGTGTTATTATACAAAATTTGTGTTTCTCAAGCCAAGGTAAACAATATCTAGGCAGTGCATGTATATATCATCAGAGATTTATAAATTTTAAATTTTCTGAGATTTTGTACATAAACCAAAGGATAAGCTTGCACTGAATAGACAGAGGACCACTTTATAACCAGGTACTATTGTTTATTTCTGTGTGTTGCATTATTATTTCCACTGTTATAATACCCAATGATGATGCACAATAGCATGATTTATTTTTAATGCAGTATTTTAAAAACCAAGGTCGGTAGACTCTTGATAATAGGCAAATATATTATTTGGGCCCTTGGAGATTTTACTCCTTTACTCACATGTAAGAAACACTAGAAATATTGCTTCAAGTCTTTGGCCCTAATCTAATAATCTGCACTATGTAAGGGGAAGAGTTTTGAGAGGTGTTTTGGTTAGGGTCAAATCAAAGTAAGGGACTGTGCTTTGTTCTTCTCTCCCCATTGACTTCTTAATCTCATATTTCTAAAGCAGAGAAATAAGAGAAGAAAGAAGAATGTTTGCCCAAACAGAGCTGTATCCCTCCCCCAGACTGATAAGATTCCAAATGTACAAAGTGCTCAAACTATACTAGCGTGAAATAGGATGCTTGGGTTCTGAGAAGTGCCATGAAGGAGTGTGAGACCAGAGGGGCCTCAGTGGCGCGGCCAGGGCAGCCCTGTGTGTGCTGCTGGTGAGCTGCAGAGCTCAGCACACCAGCAAGTACCCAGTAGCATGATGGGAGCAAGCTGAGCCCTTCGTCCTGTGGAAAGGGTGGCAGTGAGTCAGCTGTAGGCCGCTCCTGCAGTTTGAGGTGTGAAGCCAAGTCAGAGCTTGCTGCTTATAATATGCACCCATTTTCTAAATGTTGGCAGTGAAACTGTATCTTTTAAAAACTCTTTGAGTTTCATAAAATATATCTATCCTACCTTAGGGTGGTGATTTTTCTTTGCACGGAAATTACATTGCTAGCAAGTTGCTGATGAGAAGTTGTACTTTACCCAGTGCAGGGTGACTATGCTGACAATGACACAGAGGGCATCCTTCTTTTATTTTTGTAAGCACATGATATGTTCAATTCTAAACATACTTAGATCAACACATCCTGCACAATGTCATAGTTATATGTTGCACGACGAGTGTACATACATGTACACACACACACACAGAGCAATGTGTTCTTGAAGGGTCTGCTGTCTTTATGTCATTAAAGATTTATAACAATGGCTCTACTCTTGGGGAGTGCTAGATATCAGGCCCTCTGAAGTAGGTAGAGATGAAAGGAAGCTACGTAGGAGGAGATCAGAATAGAGGAGAAACTCAGGGCAGAAATCTGAGGTATCCAAAGCTCTTTGGAAGATCAGTGTGGCCAACTGAGAATCACGGCTGTGGGCAGAGAAGTGTGATGTCCGGGCCAGCACACAATTAATCTGCTGCTTTATGTGTACTCGCTATGGTAGGGAGCATGGGTACCTGCAGGGTGGGGTGTGTGGAATTCTAGGAATTGATCTGTATTTCCAGTCATTCCCCATCTCTTTCTCTATGGTTACATTTTCTGCAGTTTCAATTCCCTAGAGTCACTGACAAAAATATCTAAAAAGTAGTATTTGCTTTGACAGTTTCAAATAAAGTGATGTTTACATAACTCTCATAGTATATTGTTTTAATTGCTCTATTTGGTTATTGGTTACTGTTATTAATCTTTTATTGTGCTTAATTTGTAAATTAAACTTTATTACAGGTAAGCATGCATAGAACATGATAGTATGGAAAGGGTTTCGTGTTATCTGTGATGTTTAGTATTTACCAGGCATTTGGAAATGGTTCTAGTGGAAAAAGAAGGGCTTTTGTACTTACTATTGGGCTTGGACACTGCACCCGTTGTCCGGAAATAAAACTCAGTATAAAACATACTGCATTTTCTTCCCTAATCACCTCATTCTCAGGCAAAACTTCTTTGTAAAAGAAAAAAAATTTTTTTTCTAATAAATGCCCTGATATAGTTAAAAAGGGATTTTGTGAGCATTATTACCATAATATCACATAGGTGAGTTATAAATCCCATCTTAAAAAGTTATTTAAGGAAGACTTGTAAATGATATCTATGCTTTTATAGAAAGATAGCAGGACAATGCAAAACAGCAACAGCTGCCTCGGTGTATAATAGAGCTTATGACCGCCTCTCCAGGTTTGCTATAGCTGCTTTTTAAATAACCAACAATTTGCATTTTGTTTACCAAATTCTACCTCAAATTCCTATTTTGAGTTCAATTATACCCACTTTATAGATGAGTATGTGACTTGCACAAATTCGTGGAGCAGATAACTAGTAGGGCTGTAACCTCAGAATCACCCCTCCCACGATGGTACACCAAACTGAAAATCACTGTGGAGCATGAAATATTCTTTTCCATTAGTGCTGTAATTGTAATGATGGTTTAACATCTATGTGATCTCTCCTTTTTGTAGAATAGTCGATTTAGATGAAGGTGGTCATTACATCTCTTCGGCCACCATAGAGCGATGGTTGTCATGTATGTGAGTAACCAAGTTTCATAGTGTCATAATGGTGGCTTAACTCCCAGCCATTCTACTATTATACCAAGGAGAAAAGGAAAGCTTAGTCAACCTAGTGACTTCTTCTTTTGTTTTTTGTTCATATAATGTTAAATAAAAGTTTAAAGTCAAACAGTATTGAATGCCTTAATATGAATGAAAATGTCTTGACATAGGCTTAAAATGTCTATTTTGGACTTTTGGTTATGAAGAGTTTTTCTGGATGTATATGAGACATGTACCATTGTGATAGCTAAGAAAGCCAGCTGGAATGGCTCACTGTTCTATCCCAGGGAGAAGCAGGTGAACTAAGGAGTTTTGCCTAACTAGGTGACATAGTTGTTAAATGACAGCCTCCTCAGAGCAGCATCTTCAAATGTTTGTCTATTATGTAAGTCCGTGTTCAAAATGAGAAATGCCCGATTTTTAAAAAAATCTTTGAGGGAAAGAAAGGAATATATATGAGTTAAAGTTTAAGTGCAAAACCCCCTCTGACTCACTTTTGAGATAGTATGAGATAGATCAAAGTCCAAACTCAACTCTGACTCAACCACCTTAATCTCATATTATGTGCATTTCTTTATTTCCATTCTCTTACTTTTTGGCTTTTATGAAATATTTATCCAGGGTTCTAGACCAGCGGTTCTTGGCCTGGAAGTGTCAGCATCACCTAGAAGCTTGCTAGTAATGCATTTTCTCGGAATGGTTTTGGATCTACAGAGTCAGAAATTTAGGGATGAGCTCAGCAATCTGTGTCTTAACAGCTTTCCCAGTTGATGTTGATGCATGCCCAAATTTAGCTTGTAGTTTGGTCATAAAAACCATATTAAATTATTGGTTTATGGTAATCGATACATACATGGTATATGTGGGAAAACCAAGGGAAAAACAAACAAGCAATATCAAAGTCAGTATCTCATACTTCTGAGCATGTTAAATTTACTACTTTTTTAATGCCCAAAGATGGTCATCTGAATTTGTGTGCATTTGTGATATTTGTGATACGTGCCTCACTACATTTAGCAAAATTCCAACCATGAGTTATCTGAAGCACACAGTAGGAGGAAATCTAACTGCCTTTAGAACAGTTCTCAATTTAGAGAACGTGGAAGAGACCTTCAGTATTTTTCTTTCAGGAAGCCATTCAATTATTCTAAGGCCTAGAATTTGAATCCAATTCATAGTCACAAGAAACATAAGGGAGAGTCAAAAATGAGGTGGGTGAGAGGGTAGGAAGGTGAAAGGGTTACAATATGTAAAATAAATAAATAAAAAAGGAAAATGAAAATAAAGAGAGGAATGTTCACCAATCCACAGGGCAAAGAGTTAATTGTAGATGCTGCAGGGTGCTAGTGCAGTTTATAATCATTTGGAAACTTTAGCTCATAGGAGACAACTTTTCTGCCAAGGGTAGACTGTTTGAGTGCTTTCCTAGGTAATCTAGTAAGAAAGCCAATTTGCATTTCTGTGATATTTGTAGTATTGTTAGATTATTTTTCAAAGCATAACATTCAGCAGGCAACAGTGGAGCCAGAGAAGTGGTGGTTCTTAATAGGGAGAAGGAGCCCGTTTGTTAGGTACTGTGAAAATAGCCTAGGTGGGAGTTTACTGTGGGTGAGTCAACAGAGAGACAAGAGGGCCAGGAAAGTTAATTCAGCCCTGTGCTGCATGCCTAAGCTGTTCCTGCTTGTATATATTTTAAACCAGAGGCAGGCTGGGAGAGCTCCCTCAGCAAAGGCCGGGCCACGCCTGTGGTATTGCCTTCTCCTGGTGTTTCTTGTGCTCTGTTATTTTAAGGATTTTAACAGATAACACCCACTTTCCAACCCAAATCAGACTCTAGTTTCATAGCCTAATTAGTATGATGGAAAGGGAGATCTAGCATACTTATGTGGGGATGAATTTATTAGATGAGATAGAGAAGAATGGGGGGAAGGAGTGTATGGGGAGCATGAATATGATCAGAATATGTTGTACACCTTGTACTGCTCGTATAGAGAAGGGTGTGAGGGTAGTAATGGAAGGCATTGATTAAAATATGCTATGGACGTGCACCGATCTTCCAAGATGATATCCATTAATCTATACAACCAGTCTGCACTAATAGAAAGCTTGAGGATAAACAGAAAAAAGCTAAAGGGAAATGTCTATAATATTATCTGCCTTGAGAAAAGTTGTGCAGGGACAGAAGCAGCTCCAGACTTAAGAGATTTTTTTTCAACAGTTGAAGAATTCATCACCTGCCTGAGTCTGAATATGCAAATGGAAGTCCCACCCTTTAGGTGGTAGAATATGTCCACCCATAGGATGCCATTTGGCATAAGGATGATTTTTGAGTTGATAGTGCTTTATAAAAAAATCCAGCAGATACAAAAAGTGGATTCTGACCCTCTTCTTTATCTTTCTTGAATGTAAGATAACACCCCATATGGAGATACCCTCTGTCTATCAGAAAGAAAATGACATTCTTATCACCAAGGGCAGGATGTTGAGACTGAAAGAATTCTGTACAACCAGACCTTGTTAAAATAATTCTTATCTTCCATGTCACCTCCCCTTACAATTTTGTTACTTTTCTTTAATTGCCTTTCTTTGTTCCACCTAATTTAAGAGCATTTATTTTTTGTCACTTCTTTGTGTCCTTGTTTCTTTATGAAGGCTTCCATGTAGGTAAATCTTGTATTAACTCAGATATCTATGTTTTTCTTCAGGTTGGTACGTCCCATGTCACTATATTTTTCCCCATTTTATTGATATGTATAACTGCAAAACTTAACGTTTACAATGAAGTTGGGCATTTTGTGCACATACGTATCTTGTCAAGGTGACAAGTACTGTTCCGCTCTCTTTTTCCTTCCCCCTACCCACCCCTCCATCCTTTCCCACCCTACCTAACCCCCACCTCCCCCTGGTTCACTTTGTTTTTCACTTTAAGTTCCATGAGATAGTTGTGATCTGGGTTTCTCATATCATAGAGACTATTTGATGTTTCACCTTTCTGTTTCTGACTCACTTCGCTAAGCATGATGTCCTCAAGTTTCTTCCATTTGCCTGCAAAAACCTCCATGCTGTTGGACTTTATAGGTGCATAGTATTCCATTGTGTATAAATACCACAGTTTGTGTATCCACTGGTCTGTTGATGGGTATTTTGGTGACTTCCATATTTTAGCTATTGTTAGCTGTGCTGCTATGAACATGGGTATACATGTACCTGTGTTATGTGTTGTTTCGACCTCTTTTGGAAATATTCCCAGGAGGGGTAGGCCTAGCCAGAACACTCTAAAGGTAGAGGTAACATTTTGCCTTCCTAAAGCCCTCTACAATTCAATTTGAGTGACAGATACAAAGTTTCCTGCTCAAGTCTTTGCCCAAGTATCTCTACCTTTGAGATCTTCCCCAATCTTATTCTAAAGAGTACCTCCTCTATTATACCCTAGATCTAAAATGTCCCCTTAAGTCTCAAGTACTCAGAGATGAGGCTCTTGGGAGCTGATAGGACCACGGGGCACTCTCCTCACCAGCAGATTAATCCACTGGTGAGTCCTCTGCTGAATGTGCTATCAGGTCATGAACCTGGCTGAGGATGGGTCACTGGTGGCATGACCTGGAAGGATGTGTTCTTGTCCCTCACTCCTCCTTCTCTTCTTCTCTCCACTTCCTGACTGCCATGGGTAGATTTGCCTTCCAGAAAGTTCTTTTAGAATATTGTCTATTAATTATACCATTGGAGGTAGAGTAGAGGACCAAGGAGACAAAAAAAAAAAAAAAAAAAAATCTAGAAGTCTAGAAAAAAGGTGTAATGAAGTACTATGACTTATGAAAAGACAAGATCACAACACCAGAAGTCAAGCTATGGGAGCACATTCAAAAGTTATTTAGAACTAGATTCGACATAGTTGAGGTCCAATGAAACATGGAGTATGGGAAAAAATGGTAAGATGGTCATGAACTTTGGAGTCTAGAATGATTTGATCATTTCTGTGGTTTTAACTAAAATAGGCAACAGAAATTGCAGGATCAGATGTGAACTAAATGGAAAGTCCTGCTGGTGACGTGTGGAATGTGAAAAGGCCACCAGATAGTGATGGCCCGGAACCCAAGGTAACAAGCATCATGTGGACACTGAAGCAATGTTTTCTGGGCTGCCAGGGTGATGGAACACCATCTGACTTCTAGACAGCCGAGTAGGTGCCAAGACACTTACTGATGTGTTAAGACAACTCAAAACAGCTCAAAGACATTGAGTTAGAAAAGCTAATTACTAATCACTACTAGTGAAAATGTAGAGTATATGTATTTTAAGAGGGATGTAATAAGAAAAAGGTATCAACAGGAAGAGACATTTCTCATAGTATGAGAAGATAGAGAATAGGAGAAAAATTCAGGAAGTGATGCAAGGAGATTAAGTTGATTAGAATATTAAATACTTTAAAAATCCAGTAGAATGAAGAGGGAAAACTGAGTGTATTAGACGATGATTGGTGTGAGATAAGTCTTGGTCAAGGGTGCACACATTGAAAAGGATTGAGTGATAAGTAAGAAGGGAGCAAGGCATGAGGCAGAAAGAAAATGCCTGCACAATGAGTAAATGCAAAACTAGTTCCTTCTTGTCCCAATTGTCTTTGATTTTGCCCTGGAGGAATGCTACATCCAGTGTCTACCTAATGTCAAGTCATCTAATATTTCTCCAAAATCGAGACTTAAAAATATTACCATACTTGTCTTCATGTGAAACAAAATGATGGATTTTTACTTTTCACTCACACGTTTGTCATATTTTAGACATTTACACTGTCTGTTCATCTGTACCCTTGAACTTGCCCATAGTTTTGCAAATTACATTCCAATAAAATTGATTTAAGAAGCAGAAAAAAGGGAAGAAACCCAAAGAGCCAGTCATGTACCTTTAGTTCACAGTAAATGTTGTGAAGAAGACCTTTACTATGTGTTCTCTCTCTTCCCCTTTTCTGTTACCGTGAGCAATTGCTCAGTGTTAGTGTGGAACTTGTGTTTTAACCAACGTCTTAATCACTGCCCCAGTTTAAGCACTACCTTCTCTAATCGTCACTCTCTGTTCAATTGAAAGGATCTTCCAGTTCGTTCTTGGCATTATCAAGCAAACTTTGTCCTGACCTAACCTTTGATCTGTGATTTCTAATTGCATTCCACAAGGGGTCTTGCGTTTACATAACTTATTGACCCTTTGATGGGAATTTGGGCTTGTGTCATTTGACAGAATTGATGTTTCCTGCAATTTGACAGCTGTTTAGGTTTCAAAGTTGACAATCAACAATAATATCTCTGTGACCTTTTAGAGCCACTTTTTTTAAAGGATGAGACACATGAGATTTTAGAGATTGCCCAAATTGGCTTTGACAGTAGGAGAAATGGTGCTTTTGACTGCAGTCAGAAAGGTTTGTGAAATAACCCAAAATCCAAGAGACAGATATCATTTGTTCTCCTCGTATATGGAATCTAAAGAAAAAAAAGTTAAGGAAGTAGAAGGGAGACTATTATTACACAAGAGGAATGGCAGAGGGAGGGCAGGAAGCGGAAGTGTAGGGGAAAGTGTGCAGTGATAGAAGCGTGAAGAAAATACTTTATACAGTTTGACCTTCCCCGAATATATAAAACTTGAGGTGGGGTCAGGTGAGAAAGGTTATGGAAGGAAATGATTAAAGTGTTATGTTCAGGTACAAATCTGCCCAAATGTATTGATCTGCATGACCAAAATGCACTAATGAAAATGTTAGGGAAATGGTTTTGCATTAAAAATATAGAGCTCTCTAGGAAAGCTGGCTATGGCACTCTTCCCATCTACTGACTAATCTCATGTGTGTAGGTATTCTGTAATGCATGATATACCCCAACAATTGGAGCAACAAGTAGTATTGTTAAATTTTTGTGCAGTTGATGAGATCCTGATATTATCAATATCATGGCCATAGGTGTATTTTGTACATTAGGTGGAATGGTTTGAAATGCCTCTTTGGTCAACTTTCTATGTGCACATGGAGAGGTTATCTCAAAGTGCAAGTGCTTGGCAAGAGAAATTTGATAGATACTTTCCATGGGTCAAAGATTTTAATATTTAGTTCAATCATAATGTTTCTGTGAGGTAGGAATTGATTGATCATGGCTTACCATTCACTACTTTAGGCTTCTACCTGAGACTTATGGTAGGTATCCCATTGAGTATCTTAGGAACTGAGGTCCTTCCTGGTGGAACATTCAATAAAGGGGGCACATCATGAATAACAATAATGGTTCTTTAATTTCAAATGTGTGTCGTTTACTTAATGAATCAATAAGCAAAACAAAAGTTTTACCTGGTCTTGCCATTAAGTAGCTGTAATTGTGGTTAAGGCCTATAAACATTTTTGTGCCGTGGTTTTCCCATTTGCAAACTGTTAGGATTGTGTTAATGTGATTTAAAGACCCCTCCCGTCTGTCTATGGCTCATTATACTTAGGATGACACAGGCAACTTTGTCAAGGTCATAAAGAAAATGATGTGAAAACATTTTTTCCATGTTTGCTTTAGGACTACTCTCATCAGGCTCACCTGTGAATTTTATTAAAAATAGAGATTTCTGGCACCAATCCCAGTTCTAGTGCTAAGAATCCTTTTGGATGGAACTGGGGAGCCTGCATTTGTAACCAGTATTCCCAAACCCTGGCATTTATTTGTGCTATATGAATGAGTATTAATAGTCTAATATGAGTACTTCTAGTAAATCATTGGCACCTCATATCAGAGAACCACTAAACCAAAGTGTGTGGTAAAAAAAGATGACACAAAGGTTTAGACTGCCATTTCTAATCCTATCAGAAAACGAGGGAGTAGAACACCTTCATCTCCTGGAATCTTTGGTAAAGATCACTGGCATTTATTCTAAGAACTCTTTAAAAAAATTTTCCTTTCATGCATCCTGTCATATCAAACACTTCATCCTTTGCTGGGCTCTCAGACACATATGCATCCCTTGAGCTGTAAGTCCTGTTTCGGGAACTGAATGTCAACAGTTTCATTACAGAACATTTAGTTCCTTAAAGAATTTTTAATCTGACATTCTATATGCTGAAAATTTTGTGGATTCTTACACATAATTAGAGGCCTCAGGAATCTATGGCCAGGGGAAAGAATGATGTGATTCCTTCATTTACTCATTCATTCACTTAAAGGCTAATATATGTTAGGTACTTATGATAAGGGAAGCACTATAACTATGTTTATGCTTATGAATATTTTGTCAAACACATTACAGGCAGTCAATATAGAATTTTTAACAGACATGATACTTTCTTCACCAAGCCTATGATGTCCTCAAATTTACAAGTGACAGATTGTACTAGGTGTCTTATTTATTTCAAAGACAACCTACTAGTGAAAGGTCTCTTGATGCCTTCCTCCTGGCTTCTAATTCTTCTATTTCTCTGTGGTTCTCTTTGTCTGTCTGTCTCTCTCACAGTACCCTAAGACAAAATGAAAAGTTCAATGAAAAATGATAAAGTTCAGATTTCATTAGCTTTTGATATCGCTGTTCCTTGGGGAGTGAAATCACATTTTTAGGTGACCTTTTTAGTTAATTCACAGCTAAGACAAAAATCACCTTTAGTGTCTCTTCTACTTGTAGGTAATTAGACTTCCTGGTCAGCATAGTCCTATGAGGTGGGCTGCATTATGGGGATGAACAAAGGAAAAATATGGTTGTCATTCATTTGAACCCAAGAGTCCCACACTGTGGCTGTGGAGGCCAAGAGAACGAGATTGGCAAGGAGCGTTTCAGAAGGAAGCAAACAGTGTGATAGAAGGGAGCATCTTTAATGTTGGTGCTCCCCAGGACCTAAGAATCCGGGAAAGCCGTGGGGGGAGAATGGAGCCTTCAGCTGTACAATGCCAGGCTCTGGGTGAATGGAGAAAGGAGGCCATTTCCAGGGGCGGATGGAGCACGTGTAAAGGAACTGAGATGTAGACACACTTTCAGAGAATGGGGGGAACTCTAGATTCTTGCTGGGGTCTCCTTCCGGATATTTCCATCCACAGTGAAGCTCTGGTATCTAGTCTTTCCTATCCAAGGTTTTCCAATCTCACCAATAGTAAACAGCATCACTATTCTTCCAGACAAGCTGGGTCAGAACTGACCTCAGAACTTTTAATTTTTTTGTTAAAACAGTGTCGTCTCCAGTTATATCACACTTACTTTTGAGTTTCCCAGATGGAAAAATGTATACAAAGTCAGTGGTGTCAGGTCCAATTCCCATATATGGAAGATGAGAAGAGAAAACTATGAGGTCACACCCAGTCTGTCTCTGGAGGGTCAGAGCAGAAGGATTCTGGGATGTAGTTGTTTTCTAGCACTCTGTCCAGCTCAGACTTAACATGTTTACATTTATATGGCACCTTTCCTCAAAGGAAATGACTTCACTCCTGGAACGGCAAAAGGTCACTTGAAATTTGAGTTACACGGAGATGCAATAAACTTCACCCTGTCAGGAAGTTTGCACCGCGCCTTTGCGAATCGCACCCCATCACTCCCACTTACCCACTCACCTCTGTGTGATGCTCTGAGCTCTTCCAAGCGTGCTGCTCCCTGGCCTCCCTCATCTCCTCCCAGACAACTCCCGTGGCTTCCCTAGTGACCTTAATTATCACCTCATCAAGTGTACATATTTAGTGCTTTTAATCTGTCCCTAGAAACCAATCCGTCCTCTACAAGCACTGCTTTTGTTTAACCCTTTCATCAGTTCCCTTCCTTGTTCTGGTACATTTCCACTTTCTGGTTTGAAGTGACTTAGAAATAACCTATCCTCTCATTAGAGCCTCGTAAAAGGGGACTTTGCAACCTGCCAGCTATGTGATTTTTCCACCTCTGAAAGTGAACTTCGAAATGCTATTAACTCTCCTTTTTCGCTGGAGCATTGCATGACTGGTCTAAATCCGATTCGCAGCCTGTATGTCTCTCTTCAGGACTCCTTTTCAAGTCTGCTGTGTGCTTTGAATATTTCCCTTCAAAGGGAACGGCTGCTCTTTCCCTGGAGTTAAATCTCTCTTTATTATTTTCTGCTCTTGTTGCTGCTGCTGGTAAGTTCCTCTGCATCTCTTCTCTCTTCCCTGGCATTTGCAACCCTTTCAATTTACAATCAGCTGAGAGTTTCCTTAGTGTGAGGTCTTCTTTGCACGTTGGCCATGAATGTAGATGATAATATGACCTAAGGTAGTAACCACACTTGCAGGTTTCGCCTGTCTATGGGGCTCTGCTTTTAAATCTTTCAATATTATTATAGTGTGTTGTTCAAGGATGGCATCCCTGCTTTGGAGCTCAGAGAAGTCAGCTGGGGTAGTGGAACAGGTCCAGGCATTAGATTCAATAGATGCAGGTTCAAATTTATATTCTGGTATTTACCAATCTGTTTTAGTTGGTTTTCTAAAGGAAAAGAATTAATGGAATATACATAATATAATGTCATATATACACTTGTTGGAATGGCTTGTAAGATACTAGATAGTCGTCAAAGATCATCTGCATGCTGGAAAGCCAGAAGGTCCAGTAACTTCTCAGTCCAAGAACTGGAAGCCTTAAAGCAAGAGTGACCAAAGACGTAGCCTCAGTCTAGTCAAGCTGACAGTCAAGACTAACCTTCAATAATGGTGATGTATTCCTGTGATTCCAGGACTCTGGGAGGCTGAGGGTGGAGGATTGCCTACTTTGAGTCTAGCCTAGGTAATTTAGTGATTTGGCAAAATCCTCTCTCCAAATATAGCTTGAGGATGTGACTCAATATGGAGATCCTGGGTTTCATCTCCAGTAACACACACACACACACACACACACACACACACACACACACACACACAGAGAGAGAGAGAGAGAGAGAGAGAGAGAGAGAGAGAGAGAGAGAGAGAGAGAGAGCGAGAGCTTAAGGTATTTGTACTTGTTATATAGGGTTACTATAGCAAAAGATCACAAATAGTGTGACTTAAAATAAGTCTATTCTGTCACAGAACTGGAGAATGGAAGTCCCACTCTGTGGTTCTCTCTTGACTCCAGGTAGTTGAAAACACTTCATGGAACGTGCTGGCTGGCGGGTATACTGCCCCTGCTCCTGTCTCTGTCTTCATATGGCTGTGTTCTCTGTCTCAGTGTCTCTTTTTCCTTATTAGTGACACCAGTCATCAGACTTAAGTTTACTTTATCCAGCAGATTCTTAATTACATTTGAAAAGACAATGTTATAGTTTATATCTAAAACATTCCCCTACGGTGTCATGTGTTTGGAAGGTGATTGGATCATGGACTGCTACACACATCAGTGGATTTATTCGTTCAGGAGTTTTTTGGCTAATGTGCAGTAGGGGGCGGGGCCTTGATGGGATGTGGCTGTGTTCTTGTCGTACTCCTCCCTTCTGTCTCTGTCCCTGGCTACCATTGGTTGAGCAGCTTTCCTCTGCCATACTGTTCCTGCCTTAAAGCCCAGCAAAGTTATGATGTGGACATGTCCCCCACAAGATATCTTCTGAGCCACATGAGCCTAAGGAAGCTTCTTGTCTTTTTAGTTGCAGATATCACGTATTTTGACCTAGTTATGGGAAAGAATTATTTACATGTAAGTTGTGTTCAAGCTACTGGGTATTAGGATTTGGACGTCTTTTGGAGGATGCTGTTCAACACTGCTATCTAACTTAGTCAAATTTTATTTCTCTCTGAGCGTTTGTTTTCTTATCTGTAAATTAGGGTCAGTGTTGCCAGTCAGAATAGTTGTTCGGGGAAGTGATGAGCTCTTTGGAAACCTGCTAGCCTTATGGTGGGTATAGAATAAGTATTCCATAAATTTTAATTCTCTTTTCCAATTTTCTCCTTTGGTGTGATACTTTAGAAAGCAGATACAGTCTTGCTTGCAGTTGAAAATTGATTTTACTAATCTAGTGCTATGTTATCATATGAAATTTAGAAAGGTTTCTCTCACATAATTCTTTTGCAAGATGTAGTTGAAAGTTTTAAAGAGGAAGGGATTAAGGAAAAAAACCTCAACAGGCCCCATTTTTTCAATCAATAAATATTCAAAGAATAAATGTAAAGTATTAAACACGGACCAAAGTAGAAAATACATGAATTCTCATGGAAAGAGAGTTAACTAGAGTTAGAAGAAAATAATAGTTAACTCAAATAATAGACAATAGCATGATGCATATAAAATATAACTTTAGGTAACTATAAATAAAATACAGAAAAAAAGAGAGGAAAACGGATGGGGCAGAATGGAAGTTAGGGAAAATTCTGACCCTTGAAAAGATAACAGTTAAGATTAATTTGAGTGTGTGTGTGTGTGTGTGTGTGTGTGTGTGTGTGTGTGTGTTATTGGGAATTGAACCCAGGGTCTTTCAGCAAGTTACATCTCCAACCCTTTTTATTTTTGATTAATGACAGTGTTATAAGTTGCCCAGGCTTGACTTAAGCTTGCAATACTTTTGCCTCTGGCTACAGGAGTTTTGGAATTGCAGATATGCACCACCATGCCTTAGTGTGAGGCCAGTTCTTAGTGAATGTACTTGTACTCTGTACAAGTAGGTGGGTGCATGTGTTCTAGGCAAAAGGAACAGCAAGTGCAAAGATTCTGTGGCAGAAGAAAAGAGCAGGGTGGTCAGGATCCAGAAAGCAAGCAAATAGGGTGTGGAATTTGAAGCAGGGGACAAAAGCCAGCTCCTGGAGAGCCTGGTGAGCTGAGATTGATTGAAGCTTGGTCATCGCGGGTGGTTGGATTCATCGTAACAAGCGGATCAGGGTGTCCAGGGGAAAGAGCTGCCTTTGGCTCTAAGGCAGTCAGCAGTGTGGACTAAGACCGCATGGCTGGCTTTCTGTTCACTAGGGAGTTGCTTAGGGCACACAGAACATGTTTTTTTTTTTTTTTCTTCTAACTCTAGGCTCTTTCTTGAACCCCTTTCTGCCCACTCTGCAATGAGAATGAGAATGACCATGAGGATGCCAGTAGCTCTGGATGCTTGTTCTTGCACTCTGTTTCATTTTTATCATCATTGGGAGTAGACAGTAAAGGCCCGAGGCATTTCTAGGAAGCAGCATGTGGCAAGAGGTGCACTGCAGTCTTTCAGTGCCCCAGCACAAATGACAGGACAGAACTTCTCCAGATATCTTCCTGAATCCCAAGTCCTGCTCAGGGGGTCTGCTCCTGAGAAGGGATTCCACTGCACAGGTACTGCCATTACCTTTTCTCCCTGTTCACTAGACTCAGGTGGACTTGGTTGGGCAGTTCACCAAAAGAAAGCACGATTGGATGCAATCTCATCCCCATCTCAGGAACTGCTATGCTATACTATTTCATTTAAAAATATTTTCTCAAAGGATAAAAGTGAGCATGAAAAGCTAAAACTAGCAGTCTTTTCAAAAGAGAACAACAAAGGTTAAAAGCACTGGGAGGAAGAGTGATGAGTGAAGGAAACTGAATATAGCAATGAAAAGGAAAAAATAAATAAAGAGCACAAAGTAAACACCATTGTCCAATTGATGTATCAGAAATTTCCCTATATCCGTGCTGGCATGCAAAATTCTGCCCTCTGAACTTCTCTAGGCCAATGTAGAAAGATAAGGCTTTTAGTTCCCTCTGTTGACTTGTTCCACGTCAAGAGCAAACCAAACCTAAAATTTTATGTGGAAAATAGAAAATTATCTCATACTGATCAATTTGACCATTTAGCCATTGGTTAGGCTGTTGGGCCTGGACCTATTTTAACCTTCCGTAACATTTATTGAGCACCGACAGCATACAGGCCTTTTTTGCGTTGGGAAGACTCCCTGGAGAGCAAGACATGGCCTCTGTCTCCTGGAGGCATTCAGTATTGATTCTGAATCATTTTCTGTGGCCTTCACTTCTTCATTGGTTCTATTATCTGATCCCTCTTGGGATGGTTCTGCATTAATCAAGGCCCAAAAGACCATAGAAAAATTAATCAAAGATGGAAGCAGGGCAGGATAGTGAAAGAACAGTAACCATGAGCTGAATTCCAAAGCCTCAAAAATTCACAACTCAGTCAAGCAACCCTCCTTTCCCCTGCCCATGTGCTCATGGTTTTATAAGGGTCGCGCTGCTGTGATGAGCCCAGCTGGCCACAGGGTGTCACAACTGCCCTAGGGACTTCCCAACATGCTTTGGAGATGAGGTCTTAAAGGTCAGACACCAACGGCCTATACTGTAGCTGTCTCTCACACTCAAGGGCCAAGTGAGTCAGGCCTTGAATCAGCCCAGCTGCTGCAGAAATTAATGTCACTGCTGCCAGGCAGGAGCCCCACAGAGGCCTTCTGAACTCCTCTTCTGGCCTTGTATAGCAAGCAATCTGTGGACAAGTGAAGGTCTAGAGCCTGGTGGTCCCGTGAGTTAGATGAAGGCCTGGATTGTTTACCTCCTAGACTTCAGGAACAGATTGGACACTGGAGATTTGCATTATTAACGGAGAAATATTAAGCATTGACTCTGCCTCTTTAAAAGTGGTGATCTGATGAAAATTTATCCTAAGAAAACTGATTGATGTAAAGGTAACCCTGTGAATGTGCAAATATGTTCCTTCCAGTATTCAGCTAAGGCATTTGAAATTTAACTTTTTTTTCCTTCTTTCCCAAATTTACTAGTCTTTTGAACTACATGCTTGTAGGTTTTTTCTAATGTGAACTTGTGGTTAAGGCTAGGTTTAAGAATAGCAACAAAGATACAGCAAAATATAGGAAAAAAAAAAAAACTTTTGGTAAATGTCCCAATAAAGGGATTGATTGGATTCAGAGAAGAAGCATCAAGATTTAACTGCTGTGACCCTTTCGAGGAAAAGGAAGCTGAGTTAGAGTGGTGACTTAAGTGAAATGATTTAGGTGCAGAAGATTAATATGTTAAACACTGTAGTTTAACTGACTTGGGAAACCCAGAACACAGACATTCTATAGAACCACATGAAGTAATAGCTGGAGTTGGGGGAAGGGATAGGGAGGGGTGGGAGTGTCACAAATGGGAAGGGATTGTAAAGTTGATATGATACATATGTGCCTGAAATACCCAAATTCATTGTAAACACTATGTATTACATATATATGTTAATTAAATTAGTGGGGAAAAAATAAAAGTGGTGATCTTCAGCTGCTAAAGCCACAGATCTGGGAGATCTGGATCTTGTAAAATAAAAATAGATTTTGTCGACTCCAAAATATTATGGAAGGATCTACTCTGTCTGATTTTGCTAGGTAGTGCAATTTCATTGTCTTATTTTGCCTTGACAGCCAGCTTACAGAATAGGAGAAATTAAGCCATTTGAAGAAACACAGAAACTTAAACTCTGTGAGTTTAGCCCCAAGAAAGGCAATACGGACAAGATATTTTAGTCCAAATCTGCCCAGATTAATTCCCTGATAATTGGGGCACCAATTTGCAAGTCATATATGGACTTCTTGTAATTCTTACAAACTAAGTTTAAAAGATGATGAGGTGAAAGGCACAGAGACCATATTTGAATAAGACTCAAGATAGATAGATTCTGGGTCTGTCTCCTGAGATAGAATTTAAGAAGAATATTTGTGAATCAAATATTAACCACAAAATGGGATCAAGAATGGTTGGTAAAGCATTAACCAAAGAAGGAGAACAAATTTTGATTGTACTCAACAAATATTTATTGAGGGTTTTTTTTTTCCTGACAAAGATACGGATTAGGGCTGCAAAAGACATATAACCTTGAGACAAGAGATAATCTAGTCATACCAATATATAAATGCAAATAAGACTGATGGAAGGAGCAAAGCGCTGCACAAATTCAACAAAGGGAACCATATCCTATGTGTGGAACGAGAGACACACCATGGGGAAATTGTTACTTCATCTGGGACTTAAAGAAGTCAGCAGGGAGATAAGACAATGGATGGAGCAGCTGGAAGGAAGAGGCGTGTGAACAGAAGACAGGAAAGAGCTGGATTTACAAAGTGATGTGGCCCGTTATGGTGACGTTCATGGAGCGTGTGCAGGGGAAGTATGTTGGGAAAGTGTATTGGGAATCATGGTAAAGAGAGCCTGCCTAAAAGACTACCCTGAGTTTGGTAGACAGTTAGAGACTAATATTTCTTAACTAGTCTAGTGACAATGGGAATGAAAACGGGGTATCAGTGATGCCAAGTTATGAACTTAAGGTCCTGCCTCATAATAAAATATAGGTCCTACAGGGTTGCAGAAAGGGCAGAGATGACTGAGGTTTTGAACCTCTTTGAGACAATTAAGATGCCATTAAGGTAAGCAAAGAAGAAAAAATCAAAGAGTGGCAATTTTGAGGAAATATTTAACAGGAGAACGGTATAAAGAAAAGGAAGATGTGTACACATGAGGCATTGGAGAGGACTTATTTGATCCATAAGAAAGGAATTCTAATGAAACCACCAGCCAAGGCGTAGAGAAGGGAAGCAGGATTCTTAGCTTCCAGATGCTCAGGGCTGAAGGAGGCCTGAGGTGAAGTGTGGCAGTGCTCTCCAGAGAGTCACTGATGAGTGTGATTTTAGAATCACTATCAATTTTCTTTTCATAGCTTCCAGAAGCTCTGTTTGTGCCTCATAGATCCAATACATTATCTTGCCCATAAAAGACATTCAGTGAGTGTTTGTTGAATGAAGAAAAGAAAAGCACACAAGTACAATGATATTTAGGAAAGTTGTAGGCATATTAACTTGATAAAGGGCGAGAGACTTCTGTGTTTTCCTGGTGTCATTGTCTTTCCAGATAGTTGTAAGAGAGAGGCAGACGGAGCTCTGGCCTGGTGAGCTCTTCTCTGCCTGGAGCATGCCTTTGAATCACTTGTAGATTTGGTAGGCAGATTGGTCTACCCTACTCTTAGAGCTGCTTCCTCAAAAGTTTGGGAATGAGGTTTACCAATTTCCATTTCCACGTGTTTCTCCATGGATGATGCTGCTGGCCCACCTTCATAATTTGAGACCTGTTGAGATAGTAAAAACATCCCCGTGATGCTCACTTAGAAGATCAGGTAGAATCCCAACTGCTGCTGTTAGTTGCCCTTTGATGTTAAGTATTTCTTTGTGTCTACCTCTTTATACACAGGGAAGGATGTGACCTACAACATAGGGTTGATAGAGATGGTAAGTGAGGACTACCTCGTGATGTCTGCCTAAAGCTTTTCTAATATATTTTCTTGGGAATTATGAAATGACAGGGGACATGGATGGGCACTGATTCCTCAAACCACATGCCTTTAATATGCTATAGAATTTGGAATTCATTTATATATGTGTATATATAATATATTTATTATATAATTGTTATATAGTTATTATATTATATACATATAGTAAAATAAAAATATGCTATCAAAAATTTAGACAAGGTCTTGATGTGTAGTCAAGACTGGCCTCTAACTCATGATCCCCTGCCTCAGTCTCCCAAGTGCTGGGGTTCCAGCCATGCACCCCTATGCTCGGCTTCCACTAAATACTTTTAGTAAGATAGATTGGTTGGAACTTGAGAAAATTGGTGGGAGAGATAAAAATATTTTTATTTTGCTTGTTGATGAACTAGAGGAGCTGGTTGCAGAGCTGACTTGAATCTTGGACTACAAGACTTGTGTGGCCAGAGTGTGCAAGCCTAAATACAAGTTTCATCATCCTGCTTGGACAAAATTAACCATAGCACCTGAAGCCCATCCACCTGTTCAAGTGGGGAGGCGCAAAGTGAGCCGCTCTTGGGATCTCACGTAGGCACGTAACGTGACTCCAGTAAAAACGGAGATGAGGGTGCAGCTAGATAACTATCATTTTAGCCCAAGGTGCAAGGTTCAATTTTTTATGTGTGCATTTAGTCATTTTTATGCTACTCGATTCCCAGCTCATTTCTCAATAAATCCACGCAGCATTGAAACAAATGCCAAAGAAACAGAAAAAAAAAAATAGCCCTCAGAATTTCTCCTCCATATTTATAGTGAGTTGACAGATATTGCATTTCCTTCATGTTAGGTCCTAATTAATTCATCGCTAAGAGGAGATGAGAAAGAGGGAGCGAGTGAGAGCACATACATGAAAAGGGACAATTTGCGTGAGGCTTAGAGCCGTTACTCTTCTGTTACAACCCTCATTAGGAGAACTGATTTGCATTACGTTAATAAATAAAGGAATAGAAGCTGCAACAACCAGAAAGATGATACCGCAATTGCAAATACATTGCTGCCAGTTCTTATTAAATCCTGGGTGTTTAATTCAGCACTTCGATATTTTGAACAGGACAACAAAACTCTCCTCTTAACAATTCTCCTGTTTGGTCAGTGCCAGTAATAGAGTGAGTGGGAGTGGGATTTTTGGTCCAGGTGCCTTTGTGTATGAAGATTATAACTATGTATTGTTCTAATCGCTCGTGAATTTAGATACTTTTCATCCTGATCTTGTTTTCCTCTTGCCTTTTAGAAAGAGTATGGCGCCAGTACTGACGAAGAATTACTCTGTAACGGTTTTGGGGAAACTTGGTTCTTATTGGTCACATCAGAGAACACTAGACTTTTCTGTTGGTGAAGAAATGAGCTATTTATAGTACAAAGAAAGGCTCCAGGAATCGTCTGGAAATTTTGTTCAGCAGTAGATTCTGACTCCATACACTCCCACAAATGCAGACACCATTGGTCCATGAGCTACACTTTGATTCATTCTAGGCCTTCTTTCTCTTGCCTTGCCCAGTGGTGAGTTTCAGCCTTTTGAGTTGAACACTTCGTCTTCTGTGGTAAGGGCAATTGGGTGTTTGTTCAGATAGATCTATAGGACCACATCATCTCTCAAAGTAGAAAAAAAATCAGTAATATTACATATTTAGAGAAAACTCCTCAATTCTTTGCCCTAAAATGTAGAGGCTAGTCAGTAAATAAGCATTGTGCAGTGCTGCCAGTGGGGAATTTTTCTCCTTGATTATTTCATCCTTAAAATTATAGTTTAGATCTATAATGTTCCCTGAAATTCTCATGAGTTTAGTGGTGGAGCTTTGAAGGGGATTGGGGTCCTTGAGTAGCTACACACATTAGTGGATCAATCCATTGATGACTTCATAGATGGATGTGCTGTTCATGAGATAGAGCTTGATTGGAGGAGATGGGCTACTGGGGGTCACCCTCTGTAGGTACAGATCTTGCTCTGAATCTCTCTCTTTCTCTTGCTCTCTCTGTCTCTCTCTCTCTCTCTCTCTCTCTCTTATTCTCTCCCCCTCTTTCTTCTTTCCTCCTTCCCTCCATCCTTCCTTGCTGGCTGCCACAGGATGTGCATCTTTCTATCACCATGCCTTCCACTGTGCTGTTTCTTCCTTTGACTGAACCCTCTGAAATCATAACCCCAAATAAACCTCTATTCCTTAAGCAGTGGGTGTCAAATACACTGCCCAACGATGTGAAAATGACTAATACTCTCAGTTATTAAATTTTAGATGGCTTCCTTATCTTGCAGGCTTCTAGGAAGCATCAGGGGAGAGCTCTGTTTGACCAGAAGAAAGGGTATCACAATTATTGAACGCTTTTTTTCCTTATTTTTTATTAGTGTGTATTTGTGAGACACAGTGGTTACAGTTGGCATGGAAATTTTGTGCACACACATATCACATCAGCTTCATATTCCTTTCCTCATCTCCCTTTCTCACCCTCCCATCTCCTCTGTTGTTCAGTTTGTCCAACTCCCAACTTCTCATTCCTTTGACTATATTACTTACTTATGCTCTGGGTTTCTCATATTATAAGGACCATTCAATATTTAGTATTCTGAATCTGATTCACTTCACTAAGCATAATGGTCTCAAGTCGTGTCCATTTTCCTACAAGTGACTCAAGTCTATCTGTCTTTATGGCCGAGTAGTACTTCATTGTGTATATATACATTTTCTTTATCCATTTGTCTATTGATGGATGTTTTGACACTCTTTATGCTGAACTTAACAAATATTATATTTAGCAGAGGAGTTTTAAGGGATCAACAGTTTCATATATCAAACGTGAAGAAACTCAGACAGGCTGTGAGAGACTCTTAGTGATTTTTCCAGAGCCAGGTTTACTAAGAAGAATAAGAACTTAGCTTCCATTACTCATTAAAAATGTGTTTGACTTACTGATCCTTTAAAATCTGCACGATTTTTTCCTTTTATAGTGCCAGAGATTGCATATGGGGCCTTTGCTTTGAGTTATATCCCCTACCTCTTTTTATTGTTTATTTGAGACAGGGTTTTCCTAAGTTTCCCAGGCTGAGTATAAACTCCTCCTACCTCAGTCTCCACAGGGCTGGAATTACACCTGCCCCATCAGTCCTGGCTGAAGCCTGCAGCTGACTTGGTACCTACTAGCTTCTTTTATTTATCTGTTGCATCATTTCCCCTGAGAGGTTGTGTTGCAGCCTGTGAATTGGAACCTCCTGGGAGGAGGAGGGCATTTCTTGATGGGAGATTATTGATTTTTGGTTTCACAGGAATCCCCAAAGAGGTGTACTGAAAAGTTCTGGTGATGACTGGACAGTCCAGTGGTGTCTGTTGTCCACATCTGAGGTCCTGGCTGTGCTTTTCTTAAGTTGATGTCTTCCAGAAGAGCTCAGATCTTCCTCCTACTGTTTCTGCTTCTACTTCATCTTGCAAACATTTTATGCAAGCTAGAAATCCTCCCTTGGTTCCCATTGTGTTGTTGGGTTTTTTAGTTGTTTTCAAAGTTCATCAACCAACAGAATGGGGGAAAATACTCAACACCAACACCTCAGATAGGAGGCTCATAACCAGAATATTCAGGGAACTGAAGAAATGTAAGCTCCCCCAAATCAACGACCCTACTGAAAACTGGGCAAAAAATATGAAGAGGCAGTTCACTGATGAAGAAGTTCAAATGGCCAATAAATACATGAAAAGAGGTTCAACGTCCTTAGCCATAAGGGAAATGCAAATCAAAACATCACTAAGATGCCATCTAACGCCAGAGAGATTGGCCTGTATCAAGAACTCAAATAGCGATCAGTGGTGGCAAGGCTGTGGGAAAAAGCAACCCTCCTGTACTGCTGGTGGGAATGTAACCTGTTACAACTGCTATGGAAAGCAGTATGGAAGTCTCTCAAAAGATTGAAAATAAATATCCCCTTTGATTCAACAATACCACTTCTGGGAATATCCCCCAAAGAATTAAAAACAACACATAACAGAGATACAGGTACACCCATGTTCATAGCAGCACAACTAACAATAGCTAATTGTGGAAGATACCAAAATACCCATCAACAGACCAATGGAAACACACACTGTGGTATTTATACACAATGGAATACTATGCATCTGTAAAGACAGATAGGTTGGAGGCTTTTATAGGCAAATGGAGGCAAATTGAGACCATCATGCTTAGTGAAGTAAGTCAGAAGCAGGAAGTGAAATAGCAAATGGTTTCTCTGATATGAGAAACCCAGATCACAATTATGTCATGGAACTTAATAGGGAAAATAATGGGAAGCGGGGAGGGGATGGGGTGGGTACAGGGAGGGCCAAAATGAGAGAAGGAAAGGTATTGTAACCTTTCCTAGATACGTATGTGCACCAAATGCTCAAGATAACTGTAAACTTCAAATTTTGTACTTATACATATCAATAAAATGGGAGGAAAAAAGTTCATCAACCTCATTTAAATGGATCTGATTAACTTTTAAACCCTTTCCAACCCATGATCCTTTAGGAACTGCATTATACAGAAGGCGAGCAGCTGGACTGCCTACAAACCTTTGTCTGTTTCCAGCCACTCCACATCACTTGAATTACCACCTAAGTGTTGCCTCCTGTCACATCATCATTAGCATTAGATTCTCATAGAAGCACGAACCCTATTATGAATTGTATATATGGGAGATCTCCTGAGAATCGAAGGCCTTGTGATCTGAGGTGGAACATAGTTGTTAATGTTAATGCCCCTCAATCTGCTTTTATAGAAAGATTACCTTCCACGATTACCTTCCTGGATGGAAATAGGTTGAAGCCCATTGATTTAAGTTACATAGCTTTGTCCCCTGACAAAGGGAGTGTGTTATATATACACCACGACCTAAACCACTTGAATTTTTTAGACCTATACCCTGAATGACTGGACAGGAGTCCCCCACTTTCATTTGTACCATCACAAAAATAGCTAAAATTCACCGCGTTTCTTTGAACAAGCACTTCTTTCTTTGTGATCTCAACTTGCATGTGGTATCCTCTCATTGAGATTCTCTAGAACTTAGGGAATCTGAACAGATTTATTAATAACTGCTACTCTTAAGGTTCATGTATAGTAGTAGAGATGACTTCCTCAGTGTAATTTTTATAGTTAATTTGCAAAATATATCACTAGTGTTACTGTCTTTTCCAATTCTTGACATTATAGAGTTTTTTGCTTCAGCATAACCACCTTTGGCTCACTTAAATGTTTCAGTTGTTAACCAAAAGCCTAAAAATATGACAAAAATTATTTGAAGGCTAAATAGATAAGAATTTTCTAAGCTCAATGAGCATTTTGAAAAATAACATTAGGTAGATGTAATACATTTCTTACACCACAGATAAAAATAGGTCTTTTGGACCTTTGGATGTATTGAAGTAAAAAAATTCCAGTAAAGATTAAGGAAATATCTGAAGAGCACTGACTTAGATAAGATAGATTATCCAATCACCATATAATACTTACAAAGATGTACAGCTCCAAAAAAGAAGTGCTGGGCTGGATGAAAATGAATTGATGGGACTTTGATGAGTCATTAGCTTTCGTGGCCTTTTATGCACACATTAATTATTATTTATATCATTAAGATATGTCAGATTAGTTTTTCTGTGTTTGATTGCACCATGATTTTTTAATGGAATATGGTTATATGTTCTTAACTTGAAAGAAAAAATATATCAAGAGTATCTTATTTATGAAGTAATGTAAAGTATGACATCTTGCATCAGGAATTTTATATATTTCATACTCTGAAAAGCACTTAGTAGAATGCTTCACATGTAGCAAATTCTCAACAAATACATTTTGCTGAAAAATATTAGATCCTTTATCCTTATCAGAATTCTTATTTACAACTTTACTAGATTTTCAGATAGATGATTTTTCCAGTGAGATGAATTAACTCTTGGGGGATGAAAAAATACAATCCTCTAACATTCCGGATAAATATTTAAGTGTAAATGTCTACATTTGTATTTAAAGCATTTTTGTACTGGATTTCATACTATATGTGTTATATTTGTGCGTGTGTGTGTGTGTGTGTGTGTGTGTGTGTAGTACCTATATATAGTATTTTAAATACACACACATAACTTTATACATGATGCAGCACACATTAAGTTTGGTGCATGATCAAAGAGGAACTTGGAATACAAATCAGTACCACCAAGGAACTAGCTTCATGTTTATTAAAGTGGCCAAATAAAGGCACAGACAGTAACAATTACTAATAACGCTCTGGAGAAATCGGAGCCCTCATAATCTGTTGGTGAGAATTCTTTAAGTTGTCCAAAGTGGCGTTCTCATATGTCCCACCAGTGCCAGCCTTGAGTATGTGTGCAAGGGAATTGAAAGCAAATATCCACACAAGAATTGAAAACAATTCCAGCCTTGAGAATGTATGTGAGGGAATTGAAACCTGGTACATGGGTATCCATAGGGGCACATTTTGCAATAGCTAAAAAGTGAAAACAATCTCATCACCCAACAGCTGATATAATAATAAATGGAATTCACTATGTCCATATGTTAAACCTTATTTATAAGATGAAGGGCTAATGGATGCTACAGTATGGATGAATTTGAAAATATTACACTAAGTGAAAGAACTCTGATATGAAAGGTCCAAATTATATGATTACATTTCTAGGAAATGGCCAGAACAGGTGACTTCTTAGAGACAGAAAATACATTAGTGGTGGCCAGGAGCCGAGGGAACAGAGAATGAGGAGTGGTTGCTAATGAGTGTGGAGTTTCTTTAGGAAGGGATGAAGATGTTCTAAAATTGGATCATCATGAGGGTTGTACCAATCTGTGAAAGTACTAAAAACACCTACTTGTATATTTTTAAAAGGTGAATTTGTAATCTGAGTTATTTCTTCATAAGATTTTATAAAATATGTTTGAAAACCATCACTTTGGATAAATTCACACAAGTTGCCTGCAGTCAATATAACTGAGAAGACCATGGCAATGAAAATATTCAGTTCCATTTGCACTAAATTTCTACATTCAGCCTTTCTCTCCTTTAAATGGCACTCAGCAAAAATGCAAAAATGCTTTTATGTATCTCCGTAAGCACTGATATAACAAGAAATGGCATGTTCCATTTTGTGTAACCTCATTGTAGACTAAAAAGAGATCCTCCTTGCTGCATCTGAAGAAATTACAACATGTTGGATAAATTAATCAAAATGTTCTATGAATTAGAAAGAAAGTAATGTTATTGGATTCATAATAATATATTCCCTTTAAAAACTCTTCCCCCTTTTTTATTAACACACACACACACACACACACACACACACACACACACACACACACACGCACGCACGCACGCACGCGTGTGCAATATACAATGGTTAAATTAAACTTGAGGATTTTGTGCACATATATATCAGGACAACATTATAATCCCCTCCATCACCCAGATTGTCCTTCTGACTACTTTCTTCATACCCCCTGACTCCACTATATTCTGGGTTTCTCATATTAGAGAAACAGTGAGTTACTGTGCATTGTAGAGTAGAAGTACCATGCACTAACCAGTTGCACCACTGGAGCGCCTTCTGAATTCGACTCACATTGCTAAACATGATGGTCTCAAGTTGTGTCCATTTACCTACAAAAGCCTTAAATTTATCTGTCTTTATTGAAGTGTAGTACTACAGTGTGTACACATAACACAGTTTTTGTACCGATTGGTCCGTTATTGTATACTTTGGCACCCTCCTCAGCTTAGCTCTTGTTAGTTGTGCTGCTATAAACGTGGGTATACGTGTATCTCATTATGCATCACTTTTAGCTCTTTTGGAAAGATACCCAAAAGAGGTGTCAGTGGATTGAATGGAATATTTATTTTCAGCTTTTTGAGGCATCTCCATATTGCTTTCCATAGTGGTTACATCAGTTTAGAGTCCTACCAGCAGTGTAAATGTAACAATATCTTCTCATTGGAGGGATAGTAGAAAAGAGAAAAGGAAAAGTAGTTTCTTTTTTTCCTTTAATCTTAAAATTATCAAAGATTACCTACAATTCCTTTCCTTGTTCTATGTTTTGGTTAATAAGGAATATGACTTTAAATTTTAAAAAATCAAAAAAAATTATCTCTGGTGAATTATTAAGTCAAATTATTGTTGGCTTGAATTGTTATTCAGATTTCTGTGAAAGTAACTTAGGTAAATGACAATTTTTTAACTCACTGATTGAAAGTTAAAATGACAGACCTAGGCTAATAAATGACATTCCTACCAGACATGTCACATAAAGACTTTGAAGTGTGTGTATAGATTATCTTGAGTTCTTATTCTAGGAGAAGTTGGTGTACTGGGTATATGTGTCCCTTCACCAGGACCCAATACAAAGCACAATTTAAAAGAGGAGAAATTTCTTTGTCTCACAGATTTCAGTGAGTTTAGTCCGAAGATGGCTGGTTCCAGGTCATAAGCACATGGTCAAGGGCATGACAGGGGGGACGGCTGCTCTTTCTTTAGCAGTCAGAAAGCAGAGAGGGAAGAGAGGAGCCAGAGACAGGAACGCCCCTTCCGGGTTACACCCCCAGTGACTGGCCGCTTCCAACTAAGACAGCAATTACTGAATTCGTCAGTGGAAGAATCCACCAATGAGGATGGCACCCTCCTCATCTTGTCACCCTCTTTCAAATGCGTGAGGCTGTGGAGGAAATTTTTGAGATTTAAACCATAAGAGAAAATAGGAATAAATCTAGATTTTGTGGACTTTTCACCTGGTAGCACTTGTTGAATCTGGGGCTAGGTATGAAGCTCAGTGAACACAAGACTCTGGGTTCAATTTCTCAGCACCATGCAAATTGGGTATGGTGGCACATACCTATAATTCAAGCACTCAGGAGGTTGAGTCAGCTGGATTGGCATGAATTCAAGGCTAGCCTGGGCTACATGGTGAGTTCAGGGCCAGCCTGAACTACAGAGCATGGCCCTACTTCAAAAAAATTATTTTTTGTTGGTGGATCTTCTGAAAAAAATGTGTATTACAAATACAGAATTACAAAAGTGGTTATGTTTTTGGAATGACAAAAGACGTAAGAAATCACACAGGTAAAAATGCTGCCAATTTACAAGAAGGATTCTAAAACCAATTCATTTCAGACATCACATCTCATCGTGCCTCCACTCAGCGTAAAGTGTTGTTTAATGTGCTCGTAACGGGTTGAACTCCTGCCCCTAAATTTTGTTTCACAACGTTAAGTGAGTCATCACAGTCAGAATTATTAGAATGATTAAGATTATTAGAATAATTAGCAAAACTATTAGATGTTCTTCCTACGTTGGAATGGTAGCAATGACTTAACTTCACATGGGAATTGGTGTGGATCATGGTCGTGGTACCACTAACCATGAACTAAATATGTTATCAATTCAGTTTCTCCTGGAGATGATGCCCCAAGTGCTCATGTCACCATTTTACTACACCATGTGAGGGAGACCTGAGAGGGCATTGGGACAGTGGCAGCACCAGAGGTAAGAAAGGGCAGTGCCTCTTAGATACTCATTTATAGACAGTAGATACAAATGAATAAATATGTGCGATTCTGTGCTTTCATGTATCCCCGAAAAGTAAATTAAATAAAAGAAAAATACCCACTTCTGCAAGTTTTATCATAATAGGGCCCTGGATGGACTGTGTTAGCAAAGGGGTCATGAAGCATCACCTTTCTTAACTTCATGATAAATACGTCCCCACTAACCCACTTATGTGCAGAGAAATTTTATAGATTTTATAGATGCTCATGCAAGTAAATCTATTTTCCCCACTTCATCTCGATAGTAATATAGGAGTAATAAGTCCTCAAGACATTTCAAAACATCCAATGTAAAACAGAGAGGAGAAGCAGAAGAGTCAGTGTGAGGGAAAGGTAGTTTGTAATTTACCAAGATATTTTTCTTAGAATATCCCCAACCTTCAAAAAATCTTATTACTAGGAAAGAGAGATGAAAACTTTTTCCCCTCATAAAATACATTTTTAAAACAAATTCATCGTAATGTCCTCACTGTGAGAGTACTATTAGATCACTGAATCATTGTGAGGCATAAGTTCTAAATCTTATCATACTGGCTTATAGCAAACACATCATCATGAGTATAAATCTAGAAAGGCAAAAAAAAAAAAAAAGACCAACTTCTTTCATATATTTAACTGAAATCCTGTGGAGCCATGTGTGGTGACTCACAAGGTACAATTCAGTTATTTTATCCAGTCAGTACTGAATTATTGGTGCCAATTATATGTAAGAGATTTTGTTAGATCTAAGATAGGTCAAGAGATTTATATGACACAGATCTTGTCTTCTAGGATCTAAGAAATTGTAGACATTCTCAGACATAGATGACTTACATAAAATGACTTAAATAAAAATGCTGGACGACAGGTAGATGTAGAGCGCTGAGACAATTCTAGGGTGAGATGACCCCTCAGACAATTATTTGAAGACAGAGGGATGAACAAAACATCTGATCTCTTTCCTCCTAGGTTTACAGTCTTGTGACAAAGAAGTACATTGACTAACTCAGGGCACCTGTGAATACTCAAAAATTCTAATACGTTTTGAAAAATACTGTCAATCCAAGAGGCAGTAAAGGATAGTGTGGCTAAGATTGAAAGGTAGTGAAAAGTATGAGAAAATGACTAGATATGGAGAGCTGTGTTGTGCTTAGGCCTGGCCTATTCTAAGAGGAATAGAGTATTCTAGGCAGTAAGAAGGGATTAGTATACCTTATGGTCTTTATCCCCCTTTACTTATTTTTTATTTTGTTATATTATTTATTACTAAGTTATAATATGATAATGAAAAATTCTTAAAGGAAGATTTATTACTTACATATGTATATTGATTCTATTATGTACTTTATATGTGGCCCAAGACAATTCCTCTTCAAACACGAACGCACACAAGCAATCACCAGCAGAACAAGGGAGTAGAAATATTCTAGTAGGCTGCAGGCTGGAGATACCTGGAATGTTTAAGATGGAGAGGAGTGTTGACCTGGAGTGTCCTGGGTAGAAGGACTACAGGTGAGCAAGGTTCTGAGTCAGAAAAGAACACAAGAGATTGAAGGAAAGTGAGGTGACTGGATTGTAGTGAATGGGGACAGAAGCTCAGCCTTGAAGGATTTAACTCACAGGCAAATAAAATTCCTGTGTAATGAGAATCTTTTGCGACCCTCAGAGTATCACTTTTTTGTGGTACTGGGCCCACGAGTGCTTAACTGCTGAGCTAAATCCCCAAACTAGAAATGAAAATGGTCTTTTTTTTAATGATACACAGAATAGAGTGGAAACTGTACAAGCCCGGCATCTATAAGCAGATAATCTCAACTCAAAAATGCTCCAAATCTTAAATTTCTTGGGTTTCTGTGTGATATCATAGGTGGAAAATTATACAACTGACCTCATGTAATGACAGTCCATAGTCAAAATGTAAGAGCACTAATATCTAATGCATCAACTTACTTTTCAGCTATGTATAGTAGGTGTGTGTATGAAACATAGATGAATTTTGTGTTTGTACTGGGATTCCATTCCCAAGATATCTCATTATGTACATGAATATATTTAAAAATCTGAAGTCTAAAACACTTCTGCTCCTGAGTATTTTGGGTAAGGGGTACTTAATCTGTATTTTCAAGAAGTTATTGGAGTCCATGAGGGAAAAGAAGATAGTGGCTTGGATAATGTTGGAAACAATCGGGATCGAGAGAAAGAAACAATTGGATTCTTTAGGTAGACTAGACAGGACTTAGGTTGATTTGGGAGAGTGAATGATAAGGAACATGCTATACTATTTGTGTTTATCTTAAAATCTTAACTCTGTCACGGACTGTAAACTCTGTGAAGTACTGGGCATGTTTTCTGTTTGCTCTGTGCCCTCTACAGCATCAGGAATGTAGAAGCTGGTTAAGACATATTGATTTGCAATTTGTGGTACTAGATAGAAAATTTAGCTCCTCTACCCTCTGCTCCTCTGGGCTCTCTTGTTTTCTTTCATCACTGTGTATCTGCTTCCTAATCAGGACTTTAGAGGAAGAACAGGAAAATACATCTGTCACACCTTGCACTTACATCACAACACAGGACTACAAACCATCTTCCTTCAGCATAACCGAGCATCACAAAGCGTAGCACAAATCCCTGTTGTCTTGACTGAGTTCTGTAGTGGTGGCCACCTGAGACGGTAGCATGGTAGTCTATAGGAGATAAAGATGCTCTAGGATGCAGCTGATATCCATTCTATTTTGCATGATTACCAGATGGATGTGGCTTTAAAATACCCTTAAATGAATCTTGATTTTTCCATGAATATTTCAGTAAGAATTCTGTGACATCTGGTGCTTTCTAATGATCTACAAAAGAAGCGATGTAGATTACCACCCCCATCTGCATCACCTGTCCTGTTTTAAGACCAGGAGGGCTGTGTTTGAGCTGGGACCATTTCGTTCCTCCAGCTTGTGAGGAAACAGGTGTGGATAATGAATGTTGAGGGCCAAACAGCTGCTCTGGTGTGTATAACGGCTGCTGCAGAAGCAGCAATCTCTCCCACCCTGGAGCCCCATTTCAGCTCTCAACTTGGTTCTGCATGTGCAAATGCAGTGTTCAAGAAGTGAGCAAAGTGGAAAATCTGTGTTGGGGTTGGGGACAGATCAGGATGACTTGGACAAGAGATGAGACCGTAAGCAAACGAAAGGAGTAAATGCATGATTATATCAGTCGTGTCGCCGGGCGGTAGATTCCAACACTTACAGGCTTCCAGCAACACTCCTAGTATCTTGTAGTTTCTGTGGGTCAGAGTCTGGTCAGGACTTATGTGGATTCTGTTTTCAGGGTTTCTCTCAGGCTGTGGCTGATGAACTGGCTCCTCTGAGGTCATGTCAGAGCTCGAGGTGGCAAAGACCCACTTCTATGCTCATTCCGGCTGCTGAGAGGAATCGGTTCCTCAGTGGCTATCAGCCAAAGTCCACACTGTGTTTTCAGCCAGGTGGGTTTTCTGCTTCACTGATGTCACATTTTGCTGTATCTGTCAGAGCAAGAGAAAAGTCAGTGGAGAGATAGCAAGCCAGGCAGAAGTCTGTTCTGCCACCTGTATGTAGACTTGACATCTCATCACCTCTACTGTGTTCTGTTGATTAGAAACTAAACACTAGCTTTAGTGTACCCTCAGCAAGAAGGTATTACAGGAGGGCAAACATTCAGGATATGGGGACCATTTCAGGTTGTCCCAGAAAGCTGCCTGCCACAATGACCTTGCCTTAGACCTGGGGAAAACTGAAACTGTTGTGGCCCAGTGAAGGGAGAGCAGGAGTTCTTGGTAAGCCTCTGGTGAATGCCTTCCCCTCTAAATAGAAACAGCGAAGTGCTGCTTTAGAATTGATCTTTAATCTAAGGTGAGATTAACAGGGTCAGAAAAAGTCTAGGGGCCTATCAGTGACTCAAGTGACATGGTATCTTGTGGGTTTTTTTCTTTAAGCCAAAGTGAGCATGTTAATATGGTTTTTCAAGCATTGTGGAGGACGTGCATCTTCTGTCCTTTATCTCCTCTGAACATCCAGTTTTTCTTCCTGTGTTCTTAGTTACTGCATTGCATCATGGTTGCTTCAAAACAGCTGCCGTGCTATGTCCCCTAAACAACTTCCTGCAACTCTGTTCTAGTTCCAGTTGACAAAAGTCCATGGAAAAATCCAACTATACCATAGAGAGATATTCCTGCAACCGCTCTTCCCTCTTTGGAGCATGGAGAGGGCAACACACTGGGCTGGAAGGGAAGGAGAAAGCTAGAAAATGCACCCATATTAATATTTTCAGTCTTGTTATGTAACATTTATTGGGTGCAGGTTTTATCCCTTTAACCAGACTACAAATGCCTTGAAAGCACATTCTTATCTTCAGCATTTTTGTATTGCCCGACAGCACATGTTGGGTTCAAGGTTGGATGAACGGATGGTATGTGTGCTGGGCTGTGACATTTCTTCCAGTGGACTGGTGTGATTGAAAGAGATAATGTGTGTCCAAAAGTGCTGTGTAAATTGTAGCACTCTCTACATATCTCACAGTGCTATTGTGGCCATCACTGCCATCAGCCTCACCCTCTAGCACATTTTGTATGCACTTTGCAAAATATTTGCAAAAATAGGCCTTTTCCTAGAGAGGTGCTTCGTCTAGACTATTAGGATTTGAGCTCAGCAAAGAAAACAGATCTCTTCCAAAAGTACATTTATGCACCAATCCCTTGCCTTTAAAACTCAGAATTATGGAGCTGAAGGAATGGCTCAATGGTTAAGACCCTTGCCTAGCAAGCACTAAGTCAAGTTGTCAGTAACCAAGTTTGATTCCCCAGCACCACATAAGCCAGGCTTGTGGTGCATGCCTGTAATCCCAGCACATGGGAAGCTGAGGCAGGAGGATTGCCATGAGTCCAAGGCCAGCTTGGGCTCCATAGTGAGTTCCGAACCAGCCTGGGCTACAGAGTGAGACCCTGTCTCAAAAAAATTATAAATATAAGAGTGAGACTCTCACATATTAAAGCATGTGTGTTTCTGAATGTTACATGTTTCAATCAGATTTGAGTATATCTGGGAATTGAACTGAGATTTTAAAGTACAATAAGCCTTTTATTATTTTACCATTTTTCTTTCTAGCCTCATATACTTGTGCTTATGTATTAATTTATATACGTATACACACAGATATCTGCATGTAATTATGTGTATAAAGATTCTATATATTACTGCATTTGTAATCTATCACAAGCAATTTCCTAGGTCATTAAATGCATTTGAAAATATTATTTTCTTGGTGGTCTAATCCGTTCAGATACATACAAAAGCAAGGAGAACTATTTCTCTATGTTTTGAGGGCTTAAGTTTCTACTTCTTTCTTTATGTGAATGATATAGTAAGTAATCGTACTAAGTCATTATCATTATCTCTAGGTATTTCTGTAGGAATCCTAAAATTGGGGTGGATAAGACAGTGGTATAAAGTTTTAGAATATTTTGTAATGTGTTTATTTCCGGAAACAATTTGTCAGTTTATATTTTTTACAATTCCAGAAGACTCATGTTTTCTTTCACTCTCCAGGACATCAGTAATAGCATTTTAAAATTTCTACTGATTTGATAGGACAATCATTTGATTTTTTCACTTAAGTCTCTTTTTTAAAAAATCAATGTGGCTTTTTAAAATTCATTTTTAAAAATTGATTTGCATTTATTTTTTTCTGAGAATAGTTTACTCGTGACTTTTGCTTGCCTGACTTGGCTGGATCTTGATGTCTTTCCTTCTTAACCCATAAATATCCACTAGTAGATTGCTTTTATGTTTTATCACATTAATGTCATTTTCTAGATTTTGTAGGTTCTTAAAATCTAAATACACTGTGTTAGTTACTTTTTCTTGCTGTGACTAAATACCCTACATCCACAACTTAGGGAGGAAAGAGTTATTGTAGCTTACAGTTTCAGATAGTCACAGTGCATTCATAGCTGGGCAGCTGGAAAATGATTGACGCACCTGGCAGGGCTGGAATGGGAGCAGGCCAGGGCCAGAGCTCCAGCGGCAGAGATCCTCACAGGGTGGTAGAGCAGAGAGAGACTGGGAGGAAGGGCGGAGCCAGCACACGGCCCTCCCTGGTCAAACCCCAAGCACCCACCCCCTTCTGGCCAGGCCCCACCTCCCAACCCTGCACAGTATCCATAGGAATAGGAGGCTTTTGGGGGACACCCCAAATCCAAACCACAACATAGACTAATTTCTAAAAATATTAGGGTGACTGCACAGTGTTCAACTATTTTACAAAACTGTTAACCTTTATTGTTATACAACATGAATATATAAAGTATATAATCTTGGTATGCACAGAGTATGTAGAACTTACGTATGTGCTGTTTACAGAATAATAATAAAACGAACCCTCTACATCCTACCAACAAATGTGAGGCGTCAGTCCCAGCCATTTGGTTTGTCTGTGTTTAGATTCCACCACACAGTGTGACATTTTTCTGTCATTCTTCTTCTTATTATTATTGAACTGTGCTACTGACAAATGTGGCTGTTGACTTTTCCACCGCCATAGTCTGGATATGCCACAGTGTATCTATTTGTCCCATTCTTAATGAAAATTTGGGTTGTTTTCAGCCTCTTGTTTTCTCCCCCAGTTACAGGCAATATTGCTCTAAATAGTGTGGTATATGACACGTCTCTTGGTGCAAAATTGTCTTCAGAGAATACAGCAAAGGGTTTAATTGTTGAGTTTGAGGATATGCTTGCTTAACTTTACTGAATAAATACTAAACTGGTTCCCAACGTGGTTATTCTGGCCTTCTTTCCTCTGGCAATGGACTAAGGTTTCCAATTTTTTTTTCTTGTTGACACTCAGCATTTCTGCCTTTTTACATTTGTACAGTGCAGAATACACTTGCAATGTGATGTTAATTATGTTCTTATTTTTAGATGAGATTGGAATTGCACATTTCATTTCTTTGAAAATAATTCATATTTCATCTACTAATAGTTGCTCCGATTCCTTGCCCAGTTCTCTCTCTTTTTTTAGTAAATGTTTTTCTAATTGAATCCCTGGGCTCTCTCTGTTTCTATATTTGTTGCAACTGTTGTGGTTCTCTTCTCCTGCTTGTGTCTTGACTTTTCACTTTCAGTCTGTTTTGAGTAACAAACTGAAATTCTTCAGTTTACAAGGGCAGATCTACACACCCTGCCCTTTAGCATCTGTTCTCTTGGTGTCTTTTTTTAACAGGTCCTCATTTTTCTCCCAAGTCCTTAAGAGATTTTCTCTTTCATCTTACGGTATTATGGTTTGAACTTCGGTATTTGAGGAGCAGTTATTTCTTTCTATACTCTTCAAGGAAGGATCTGATGGTGCTGTTTCCTTTTCCATATGGATAAGCAATTGAAGCAGAACCTTGTGTCTTTTCCACTGTTAAGAATATCCGCTTGCTGAGAAATTATGTCCCCATATGTTTGTGTCTTTTCTCCTACAGTCTGTAACTTCTTTTCATCTAATTGCTGTGTGCCACACAAAATCTCGCTTTCTGAACCGGCACTGATCAATAGATATACATGAGGTGAGCATACACTTGAAAAATCAAAAAGAAATGCATGCGCTACCAGTGAGAACTACTGATGTAACTTAAAGTATAGGCTGCAGGTGGGTAGGAAAATCAACTTCCCTCATGCGCCTACCCATTAAGGGAGCTGTAGCTGATGACATTTGATGAATTATTTCAAAGCTGCTACTAGATAGGATTCTGAATGCTTGCAACACAGAGAAATGATATGTGTCTGTAATGATAAATATGCCAATTATCCAGATCTAATCATTTCACTTTGTATTGTGATAATTAAGTAGTACATTATACCCTGATAGTATGCATAATTATTACATAGTCACTGAAAATTAAAGGTACAGAGCCAAATTGAAAATTAAAAAAGTAATAAAAATACTAATTTTTAGTTCATTTGCAGTAATAATATTATTTCAATATGTAATCAACATATATTTCTTAATGTATTTATGCTTTTAAACTATGTCTTCAAAATATTATATTCTATATATTCTATAATATTTACAAAACATCTGAATTTGGATTTGGCTGCAGACTAAATCCTTTATAGTAATATGTGGTTACTACTACTCTATAATTAGCGTGGACTTCCTAATTAACCTTGACATCTGGTGGTTTCCCCTTCTGGACTCTTGTTTTTCTTCTTCAGATATGTGTTGAACAACTTAGTGGAACTTTTTTTTCAAATAAACAATAAAAAAGGACTGGAAATATAGCTCAGACTAGAGACCCTGAGTTTGATCCCCAGTACACACACACACACACACACAGACACACACACACTAGCAATGTCTTGTTTTGTATGCAGGATTTTGGAAAAATTTAGAATCAGCTTCTAAAGTTATGTTTTTAAAATTGATATTTCAGGGACTGGAGGAATGGCTCAGCGGTTAAAGCACTTGCTTAGCAAGCAGTAAGTCAAGTGCTAAGTACCCGAGTTCGATTCCGCAGCACCACATAAGTTGGGCGTGGTGGTGCACACCTGTAATCCCAGCACTCAGGAGGCTGAGGCAGGAGGATTGCCCTGAGTCCAAGGCCAGCCTGGGCTCCATAGTGAGTTTAGGACTAGCCTGGACTACAGAGCAAGACCCTCTCTCAAAAAAAATTGAAATTTCACTTGAAGTTAAATCTTTCCAATTTCTAATATCTGTTATTATTAAAATTTTTTGATACAGTAATTTGGCCAATCATTTTGTACTTTCCATTTGCTTGGCATTGTCCTAAGCCCTTTACAAACATTTGCTTGTTTACTCTCCACAGAGCTTTAAAAGGCTGGCACATTTTTATCTTCCCTATTCAGGTGAAGAAACAGCCAGTAGCTTATTTGATATTCAGAACCAGACTCTCTGTCTCACATCCTTGTATTTCAAAGTTAATGTAGAGTTATTTATGTGAATACTCAGATGGCAACAATTATCTCATTTTTCCTTGCAAAAGCTGTGATTCTTATTTTCATGTTTTGTTATATTACTTTATGTAAAATATTCAAGCAACATTGTAGAGATAGCACTCTAATATTAAGACTTTTTAAAAAAATATACCTGTCAGCCATTTTTTTTCAGTGATGCTGTGTAACAAAGCACTCCATCCTTCAGCAACTTAAAGTCACCAACACTCATTCTCAGTCTTAGTGATCTGCTGGAAAGCTGAGCGTTGGCCCGGTTGGGAAGCTCTGCTTTACGCTGTGAGTTGACATCGGACCTGTTCCACACGTCTCTCCTTATTAGGGGACCGCCCCCAAGGTCTTGTTCTTATGGCAGTGGCAAAGTGCAAGTGTGGTAGTCATACCCTACAAACGGGTTTTAGGACTCTGCTTGCTTGATGTCTACTGATATTCCATTGGCCAAAGCAAATCTTACAATTCAATCCTCATGAAGTAGAAAAATGGATATAAGACCCTTCGTAAGACTTTAAAATTTTATGGAGAAGGGAGTGTACATAATCATTCCAAATCTGTATTAACAAGAGTGAAGAATTTCAAATAATAATGAGGTTTCTCTATATTGTTGGCCTCCTAATGTAAAATGTGTATTTTATCAACATCTAAATTCATTAGTGTGGATCTCATTATCTTTTCCTTTTTCAGGCTTCCGCTTGAGAGCTCATAGTTCGTGGCCTTAAACTATTCTTTAAGAATTGTGAAAGAATTTTGATCCATGGAAAATTAGGACAGCAAAGTTTAAAATAAAAACAGAACAGGGCTGGAGGAATGACATAATAGTTAAAGTGCTTGCCTAGTGAGTACAATGCCTTGGGTTTGATTCCTCAGCACCACATACACTGGTCATGGTGGTGCACGCCTCTAATCCCAGCACTCGGGAGGAGGATTTCTGTGAGACTAAGTTTAGCCTGAGCTCCAAAGTGAGTTCTGGACCCGCCTGGGCCGTAGAGCAAGACCCTGTTTCAAAAAAATCAAAACAAAACGAAAGACAACACAGAGCAGCTCTCCAGTCAGCTTTTCGGCTTTGTGGTTGATGTCTGACTAAATGTCCATCAGGCGTTGCTTTCTTGGTGAGTTTTGAGCAGTCAGTGTAACTCCTCTGAGTATATAATATTCTTGCTGCCTTTCCTGGCCAGGTTGGGAACAGTATCTCAGTATGCAGCAGAATGTCTGAATGTTCATTTCTGTCTTCCATCAACCATTTGCTGGATTTTTTTTTCCTTTCTGAAAAAGTTTCAGCACTGTCAGGATGTGCATCAGGGCCGATGGGAATTACCATGATATCAGGAATTATGGGTAATTCTATGTAAATAGTTCTACCGAGAGTCATGCTGATGTGTGTGATAGCAATAAAAACCCCAAACAGAAGGTTTCCTTATGTCTGGTGTTGCTAATTTCTGTTTAGTGACCATTAGCAGGCTTCCTAGAAATAGGTATGTTGGACCCTAGACAGTCCTCTGGAACTTGAGAGTATTTACTAGTCTCTTTTCGTATAAAAGGTTTTGTTTTCAGTTCTTTTTCTATTATTCGTATTTTTTGTTTACTTTCTCTTGACTCACAGTCTACCCTCAGAGGACAGGGATGTTTCTAGTGTTCCCTGGCCACACTCAAGAGTCTGAGCCCCAAATTTTGGTTAGGCATTTATTTATTTAGTCAATAAGAGGCTTTCCACAATAGCATATATCCCACCTCACTTTAGAGAACTTTTTTTTTCTCATAGAATTCAGTGCGAGGCTATAGGGAGACCTCTGGGGTGGAGGGCAGAGGGCCACAACCACAGTTCTGCTGTTGGTTAGAACTTCATTTTATTATTTTTGTCACTAAGTAAAGAATGTTGGGAAGTAGGAAGTTTCTGCCTTCGTGTGTGCCTGATAGTTGGTGAGCACTTAGGTTTTGTTTGTTTGAAAATTAAATATAAAAAATATATTCTTAAAGAAATATTTGAAAAACCAATGCTTAGTTATCCAGGGATAGTTGAAAAATTTATTACCTGATTTTAAAAGTCATCAAAACATTTAATTATAGTGGTATCCATGACTTTGTGTGTTTGAATACATAGCTTTCTTGTCTTCCCTTAAAGAGATTGTATTCAGCTCAAATAGCCACTACGAAGGTAAGAAAAGTTATTTATGTAATATTAAAAGATTAGTATTTAGTTAGAAAGAAGTAGAGTTGAGAGCTTAAAAATCTTCATTTTAAGGTCATGTTTTCACTATATTGGTAACAAAAATGCATTAAAGATAATTTGTAAAGTAGAAATATTTGAAGCATCAAAACAGTCACCAAAAGCATCAGCTACTTCCTGTATTTGGTAGTTATCAGATGCATAATATGTCAGCCATTGCTTTAAAGGCCAAGTCTACACCAAGGAGTAAATCAGATAAAAATCGTCTTGCTCTCTTAAAATAAACTTTGAGATACATAACATATACGTAAACCATACTGATTAGCACAAGTTGAGGTGTGTTATAAAAAGAAGAAAAATAGGGCTTGGAATTGCCTGGAGTAAAGTTGAGGGTGTCACTGAAAGGTGATACATGAGCGATAATTTAAATAAGTAAGAGAGTGAGAGACACAGGTATCTTATGAAAGAACATTCCAGAGAGAGGGAAAGACCTTGCAATAGTGAAAAAAAAAAAAGTCTGGCATTTCTTAGGGTCAGCAAGGTGGCCAGTATAACTGACCATCACAAGTAACAAATAGAGCAGGAGGAAATGGACAGGAAGTTGGATGGAGCCCAGACAAGTAGAGTCTTTTTTACTGGGATGAAAAATTTTAATTTTTCTATGACAGAAAGAAGAAATTTGTGACATGATCTAAGTAATGCTTTGAAGCTCTTGCATTTAACTATTGTCCTGAGATTAATGTTTTGTATCTTGAGGCAAATGAAGGAGAAGAGCAAGTGTTAAAGTCGCGTTTGCTAGGAGACAGTGCATTTGTCCTCGTGAGGGCTAGTGGTGTCCTCTGCAGGGTGCGCAACCTGAGGGGGTTGGGTGGGTGGTGACAGTCAGGGTCTAGATATATTTTGAAGATAGAGTCGAGAGGGTTTTATGATGGGGTGGGTATGGGGGGTGAAATAAGGATTTTGGTATAAGCCATGGAAAGGATAGGGCTAGCATCACTGAGGGAGGAAATCAGTGGTTTTAATAGCGTTTGAGCAAGGCGGAACACCATAAGCAATTCGGCTTTATAAATGCTCACTTTGAACTTTCTACTAAAAATCTATGTGGTAATGTCAAGTAGGTGGATATGAGCCAAGAGTTCAAAAGAAGACTTTGGGCTGGAGATATAAATTGGACTTAGTCTAGGTACTATGCCCGTCAAAGTTGAAGGTTAGGCACTACCAGAGAAGACTGAGGAATGGAGCTGGAGAAAAATCAAGAGATGAATTAGGCATCTAATATCCCAGGTTTATTATAACACTACAAGGGTAACATTTTAATAGACTGATATTCTGCAACAGGTAAATGGAAGTATTGAAGTTTGTAAAATAGAGTTCATCAATGACTCAGGATACATTTTAATAATGAGTGTGAGTCTATAAAAGAGGAATTAGCGAAAGGGAACGGAGAAATGGGGTTATAGGTGATAGAAGAAATTATTTCAAGAGATTGTCCCCTTCCCTTGAAGACGGATAAGTGATAACATTTTCATATTTTGAGAAAAAAACATTAAGGTAAAAAGAAGGTAAGAATTGCTAGATGGCTGTCCTTGAGTAGGGCTACGGAGAAGGAATCTGCTGCGGAGCACAGAGGGCCACACCTGCAGAGATTTATGGCGATTGATTCATTCTTAGTGACAGGAGGAAGGAAGGCCCTGCATATGAAAGTGGTTCATGGAAGATGGGTAGAAAGGCTCCTGAGTGCATTTGGAAGATCCCCTTCCTTTGCTTCGTTTTGTTAGTGTAATTAAAAGAAAGGCATCAGCTATGGATAGGAGGGAAGAATGGTTGGAGGTTTCAGGAGAAAGGAAAATGGGGAATAAAGGTTCATTGGTAAACTGGAGAATACATCCAGAAGAAAAATATACTATGATGATCTGACGCCTCAAGGCTCACTCGAAATTTTTGATCCTGAAGGTAAAATAAATGTTGTATTTTTTTAAATTTTGTAACCAGGTGTGATACAGGTGGTAAGGAAAAGGTGGCAAAGGACACATGTATGAGTGTGATTGTATTACATTGTATTCCTGAGTATGGCTCTCTCTCAGGCTGAGCAAGGAAAACAGATACACTCACAATTAACACTTTTTATATTTCCTTTAGTCACTTCTATACTTGGGATAAACTGAATTTTCTTTCTTGTTTGTGCAACAACAATGACTCTGGCTGTTTCTTTTCTTTCAGCATTATTCAATGGGCATAAAACTACTTCAGATTTGTGACAATCTAGAATATATGCACCTAGTTCTTTTTAAGGGCATTTAGTTTTGGAAAAAAAAAAACTGCTGGTTTTCTTCACATATTCTCTTCTCTCATTCCTTGGTAGTAATAGGAAACCTTCACCCTTTTTTAGGTTGAAACATGCCACCTGGACTAAAAGTCATATTTGCAGCTTCTCTATAGGGCAGTGTGACTGTTTTGGCCAATTAGATGAAATCAGAAGTTGCCTGTCAGTCATCTGACCACATAACCTTGACAACAAAAGCCATAGAAATTTATGTGGTAGAAGGAACCTGGCTTTCTGACTCTGTGGGGTGATACTTCTGGTTAAAATGACTAATAACTTCTTTTATAAGTTAGAGAGAGAGAGAAATAACTTCTTTTATAAGCCAGAGTTGTTGTGGGCTTTTCTTTTAGGAACTTGCAGATAAATGATAGCCATCTCCTAGTACAAAAATCTAACACCTCTTTTTCCTGCGCTTTTTGTTTTTGTTTTTCTTTAGTCCACATGAGACTTTAAATAAGACTAAAGCATTACTTTTACAGGGGTGAAGGAAAAAATGCAAAGATTTGATAACTGTAAAGCAAGATGCCTCTACAGGATCAGTGCCATATCCTACAGCATCGGCACCTTATCGAGGTGCCTTTCTTTAGCTCCCAGACACCTTTTTTCTCAGACTCATGAATTCTGAATCTAAGTGTAATTTCTTTGTAGCCTACAGCTGATCTCACCTATCCTGATCTCTGCCAAGGGCAAGTCTCAAATAGGTCTGATTTGGGGATTTCATGAACTTCACAGTTCATTGGCAGAGCAGTCATTCTTGAAAAACTCTGTCGTCAGCGAATCCTCTCGCGCTACTTGGTTCAGTTCCTGAAACCAGTTGGCTTTGGGAGGAAAGCTTGATGTTGCTCAGTCAAATGCCCCCAAGACTCCCTCTGATTCCTATTCCTCCAACAAACAACTCAATTAAGCAGTTCTCAAACTGTAATGGTTATGAAATTTTGATTAAAAGAAAAGACAATCCTCTGACCATTGCTTCTGATTGCCTGATTTTGTGATTCTGGTAGCGAGGTCCAAGGTTTATTATTTTTAGCCAGCGTCATCGTATGACTCTGATGTGATCGCTGCAGGGATCACATTTCAGAAATTTTGGAGATGCTTCCGTGGGTCTTGATGTAGACAATCTAACTCATATACTTTATAAGACACCCTGAGGCTTAATGCAGGGTGGAAGAGCACTTATTATTTTTTTAGAGATAATTTCAAGAACATTAGATTTTGCTTATAATTTCTCTTACTATAAAAATACACGAGAAAATGATGGTTATTTTTTCTTGCTTGTGAATTTGGAATCGTACATATCATGTTATAATCCTAGCACTTCTACTTACCAGCTAAGTGATTTAGACAAGTTAGATAACCCGTGTCCCCGTCCTTCACAATGCATTATGGAATGTTTTATTGGAATACCTAGTGGCTCCTGGGATACTGACATTAATTAGTAAGTGATGGTGTTCCTGTTATCCCCACCGTCTTTCTCCTCATTTCCTTAGTTGTCTGAAACCTCTTGGCAGCTCAGTAGATTGTTAATCAATTTCATCTATTGATCTTTTCATGGATTTGATATCTCACTAAACCTGTCACTGAGTATGCCATCTCTTAGCAGTGAGTTCACTTAGGCTTCCTGAATGTCTGATAAAACGTTGTGTTCTTCAGTCCCTTTCTTGCTCTCTGTTCTGATTGGTACATCCCGGATGCTGTTTCTTATGCTGTAGTTAGTTCTACATGTGATTCTGGCATTGCTACCTTTAAATACCACTAAGGTGAGACTATAGGCTGGAAGGTATATCTCCACGTGAGAGAGATTGCTTACCTTCGTGGGGCTGTGACTTTGATCCCTAGTACTGGGGGAAAAAAGGAGGGTAACTCCAAAGTCAGAATAGTTTTGTCTTTTCTTCATTCTCAGTGTGTTCCTGGTGCATTCCTGGTTCTTCTACCTGAGAGAGTGTGCCAAATGTACAACCTTTATTATCTGTATCTGTTCTTCCCCCAGTGTAATAAAATGAAAACCTCTGCCCAAATCGTAATTCTTCCACCTGCATTTAAACACAAGTGAACTTGCAATTTAAATGTCATTTTTGGAATCCAGAGATTGGCAGGAGATATTTAGAGACAACCCAGGTCCTCTTGTGTGTCTGGTTCTACTCACACAACGCAGGGGGTGTTAGCAGCTGTGACTTGTCTCCCACTTAGTGAAATCAATGTCCATTTCTGGGGTTCCTACAGAGCAGGACAAGGCTCTCTGCTCTTCATTTCCTTGTTGTTGGTCTTGTTTAAAACCCAAAGATAAGAGTCTGACTTTACTGTTGGAAGTCAGAACAGGAAAAGCAAATTCTGGAAATTTTTTTTTCCATTTTGGTTTATAGTTTCTAGAAAGATGTCCAGGGGTCCATATTGACACATTGAGAAGTGGCATAACTGCTCCAGATCTCACAATGCATATTCCCATCCCTGGTTGCAAGTTGAGGCCTTGTTTGGGCAAGATACACCTCGCCTCATGGTCCACTGACTACATATTTGTTCTCCTTTTATTTTATAAATCTTCCCAAGTTTAATTTCTGAGACTTACTTCTGAAGTTCATTCTGAAGGAACTAAATTAATTACAATTATTTTGTTTGGCATTTTCTCTTTGAAATTTGACAGTAACCACATTAAACCTCTCTGACACACACACATACACTAAGTTTGTATAAAGCAGTGACTGCAGACAGGGAATGACTTTTCCCTTCTTTCCTCCCCAGCATCAGAAACATTTGACAATATCTGGGGTCACCTGGGGCTGTCCCAAATCAGGAGGAAGTCAGCTCAGGAAAGCAGGTGGCAGCTGTGGCGACTCCACACGGTGCTGGATGTTCAGCTATGCATAGGACAGCCCTCCCAGAATATTCTGGTCTGAATGTCAATAGTGTTGATATAAAGCCTAGCAAAGGAATTTATACATTAGAATACATATCCATTTTGTTTTCATGGAAATGTCTTTTTACCCATCAGCTCACTGGGTAGTCTCTGGTAGTCCCTGGCATTGTCCTTCCATAACCTTCTCAGCTGCAAACCAGAAAGAGTTCCATGGACACACATACTGATTCCCACAGTAAGGGACGGCTGGCTCTGGCTTGGTAGGGCCCCTCCACGTCTGCTCAGTGACCTCCTCTTAAAATCTCGCCCAGAGGAGGAGGAGTCTGTGCTCTTCCTTGCCTGCTCACCTCCCCTTTGCCTGCCGCCGGAGTGCAGGGTGCAGGCTTCTTCACAAATCCCTCAATACTACAAAGCCCCTTCTCTGTACTCTTCTGAAGGCCTGGCAGGACTTTTTGTGTTCAGGCAAATAAACATGCTACCAATAATCCAATAAAACCTTTACAGACATCGGATATAAACCATTGCGACGAGCAAGTACACAATCTATAACTGCTTGCTTCTTTTTTTATAAACCTGCACTTGAGCCCCGAAAGCAACACAAATCAAAGCTAATAAAAGCGCCAAGGTTTTACCCTTATTGTTCCTAATGGGTTGATTCACCCTACCTGTGCTACTCCCCGGGTGACCACAGACTCTCAGCTCCAGATGGAAGAGATACAAGTGGGCAGACCCAGGACGTGAAAGAGGACCTAATTTCAGATAAGCCTTTAATCGCGATGACTTTCCACTTTGGGGGGCTCCATGGCTGCAGACTCATAAGGGCTGTCACCTTGAGTTTGAACTGGCCGGTGTCTGATAATCCCAGAGACAGAACATACAGCTAAATCCTGGGCATTTTTTTTTTTTTTTTTTTTTTTTTTTACCAGCTGTATTTCCCACCTCCGAACTTTGTCAGGGATTTGCAATTAGTCTGTGCTATAAATGAAAGCAGATTAGAGTGGATGGATGCGAGTCACCTGATGAAAAGCTTGCCCCAGAGCGGAAGTAAGAGGAAAACAGAGTCACAAAGTTGGTCTCTTCACAGAAAAAAAAAAAAAAGTTTTTTTCTTTGGCAGAATGACTGCAGTGTTTGGCTGATACTCAGAACACCAAGATTTTAAGCAACAAATTCAGATGACTCCATGGCCCCAGTAGATAATGTAAATGAGGGACAAAGGAGGCAAAGGGGACACATAGGTGTCAGCAGTGGATTGGTTTAAGGACACTGGACATCAAAATCAAGTCTCTTGTACAAAATGGCGTTGGAATTGCTTAGAAACTGTGCACATCGCCTGTGTGCTTTTAATCATCTCTAGATTACTTGTAATACATGATACATCATAAATGCTTTGTAAATAGCTGTCACATTGTACAGTTTTCTGAATAATGGCAAGAAAACATCTGTACAGATCCACTTTTTCCTCTGAATATTGTCAATCCATGGTTGGTTGAAACCAAGAATGCAGAGCTTACGGATATAGAAAGACGACAGGCTCTCTGCTGGGTAGATCCAGGTGTGACCTGCTCTCGGAGCTGTGCACTTTGCACATGACTTTGTAGTTCATCTGTCCTTCTTGAGAATAAACAATTAATAATGTTCATCCACTGTGGGCTTTTACCAAGGCTTTCTGCAGATGTTTTCAACTTCTGCTTTGCTTCTTTTTTTCTCTTAATGTTTTAATGCTCTAATAATTAAAAAGGAAGTCTTAGTACTTTTATACAGTACACATATGATATTATGTAATTTATATGTGGCCCAAGAGAGATCTTGTTCACTCAGTCAAAAAAAAAAAAAAAAAAAGAGGTGGGCGGACCATCATTTGGACATACCTGCTTTGTAGTATATATGGCTGTGCTAGCTAACCTTTTTTTAAGCCACATGTGCCACTGAGGGACAAATGGCAGGTGTCAAGGCAGTATGTTGTTATCCTCTTGCACTCCAAGCCTTTGCCTATAGGTGTCACTGAGCCCTCCACCACTCCCCCTTGAGGAGCCTGTGGCCATTAATATCCCAGTCCCCTTCAGGTAAGACTTTTCTTATCCCACTCTCTATTTTTATTAGTATTTATATGCATTGCACAATGGTGAAATCATGAACTTGAGAATTTCATGCACATATATTGCATGGACTTCACATTCACTGTCCCTTCTCTTTTGCCCCCTCCTGTTCCCTCCCTCATCTCCCTAAACTCCCAATATCTCACCCATTTGACTCTATTATTTGGTTGTGTTCAGAGATCATATATTAGAGAAACCAGGCAATATTTAACATTCTGAGTCTGACTCACTTCTCTAAGCATAATGATCTTAAGTTGCATCCATTTACATACAAATGACTAAACTTTCTCTGTTTGTATCGCAGAGTAGTGATCCATTGTGTACATATACCACAATTTCTTGTATTCATTGATATATTTAATTGATGGTCTATTGGTGGATATTTTAACATCTTCCACAATCTATCTATTGTTAATTGTGATGATATAAGTATGGGTATACATGTTTACTCTGTTCTATGTTGCTTTTAACTCTTTTGGAAAGATACCCAGAAGAGGAATCACTGTGTCAAATGCAATGTCTATTTTCATTTTTTTGGAGGAATCTCCAGATTGCTTTCCACAATAACTGTACTAGTATACAGTCCCATCAACAATATAAAAGTGTTATTTCCCTACATCCTCACTAGCATCTATTGCTTTCTGAATTCTTGGGGTGAACTAGTATCTCAGTCTTATTTTGATTTGCATTTATCTGATGTCTAAGAATGTTGAGCTTTTTTTTCATGTATTTGCTGGCCATTTGTCCTTCTTTATCTGAGAACTGTCTGTTCATTCCAATTGCCCATTATTTATTTGGGTCTTTGATTTTGAGGGGATCTGTTTTTCTTCAGTCTTCTTATATTCTAGTTATTAATCTCCTATATGAGTTGTAGGTGGTAAAATTTTCCCCATTCTGTTGATTCTTCTTAACTCTGTTAATTGTTTCCCTTGCTGCAAAGAAGCTTCTTAATTTGATCTAATCCTGTTTGTTGATTCAAGGGGTCATTTTTTTTTTTTTTGCATTAGATGTCCTATTTAGAAAGTCTTTGACCACATCTGCATCTTCAAGGGTTTTGCCTATTTTTTCCCCTAGGAGGTTCAGTTTGATTTGATTTGATTTTGGTATATGGCAATAGGTGTGGGTCTAACTTCATTCTTTTCCATGTGGATAATCAGTTCTCACAGCACCATTTGTTGAAGAGGCTATCATTTTTTCCAGTGTATGTTTTTGGCTCATTTGTCAAAGTTTGAATAGCTGAGGGTACTTAAGGTTGCCTCTGTGTCCTAAGTTCTGTTTCATTGGTCAACCTGTCTGTTTTTGTGCCAATAACATATAGGTTCTTTTTTAAAATTTCTGTTGCATCATAATATAACTTGATGTCTGAATTGTAATGCCACCTGCTTTTGTTATGTTCCTTGGGATGGCTTAGGCTATTTTGGATCTTTTTTGGTTTCATAGGACTGTTAGGATTACTGTTTCCAGTTCTGTGATTAATATTGTTGGTGTATTGATGGGAATTACGTTGAGTCTGTGCATCAGTTTTGGCATTATAGCCATTTTGGCAATGTTAATTCTGTCTATCCAGGAACTGGGGATTTCTAAACCGTCCTCATTTGCAGATGATGTAAGATTCTTAGAACTAACTAACAAATTCAACCAAGGTACAGGATACGAAATTAGTATAAAAACCAATAACATTCCTCTACACTAACAGAGCACTCACTGAGAAAGAGCTGAGAAGAATCATCTCATTCTTAATAGCTCCTCAAAAAGCAAATACCTAAGAATAAACATAACTAAGGAAGTATAAAACCTCTACAATGAAAACTATGTTATGCTTTTAAAGGAAATTGAAGAGGACATTAAAAAATGGTATGTCTTTTCTGATGACTGGACCCTATCTTACCAGCCAGTCATGGAGAAACAAAGATTGCACATGCCCTCCCCTTGACTAAAGATTCTGATACCCATCAAAATAAAATGAGAGCTTCGTGTAGCTCTAGGCACCAAGAGATTGCCATTCTGGAATCTTACTCAGTAACATATCACTCTATTGTAATGTAATATCTCAACAGCTTCTAATTTTCAGAGTAGGATTGTAGAAAAACAGTTGAGTAGCTTATATGAACCGAAAACTGACATTCAGAGCCAGCCAGGGAAGGGGAAGCATCCATCCATAAGGGAGTTACAGGAATGGTTTATTAGATCAGTTGGCACAATCACTGTGGATACATCCAGGGGGACAATTCTGGGACAGATCCCAAAGTCTGGAAATGCATTCTTCCCTGGAAAAAATATTAGCAAGGAGGCACAGGTGCACAGGGGATGCATACCACTTTTCCTCTCATTTCTCTTTGAATTGTGAACATCTCTGAACAATTTACCTTACCACACTTCCTAACAGTTGGTGCATCACTGGGTGCATGGGTGCATAGTCAGAATGTAGATCTTGGATAAGTCAATTTTCTCTACATGATATTCAAGTACCAAGTTATGCACTGATGTGCTAGGGTTTAATGGAAAACAAACCTACAATCAAGAGTGTTTAAAAATATTTCAATACTAACATTTTTAGTAAATGATAGTTTTCTGTTGCTTTCTTTTTTCTCTTTTTCTTTTCCAAATATTAGTTAATCATTTTATATTGTACACTATTCTGATCAACTCTAACTTCTAGAATGAGGTTTACTCACCACCAATTGTGTATTTTCTAAACACAAGAACCACATATATGGTTGAGAAAATTAACACAGATTTTTTTCTGTGTCATTGTATGCTTGATAAATGTTATTGTTATTGTGCCCATTGGAGGGAATATCATTATCCAATTGTGGTCAGGAAATGCTTCAATAAACTACAGAATTTGGATACAGTAGGAGAAATATTCAGTCAGGGAGTTGAGGTGAGTTTAGGGTAAACATGAGGAGGAAGATATGGCTGTAACCATAAAGATGGTGGCTTGCTGGAGCCATGGATTGGCATCAATAGTAAATGAGATTTAATAGGCTGAGAGACAATTCAGATATGGAGTAGGCTAGTCTGCTCCCTGCTCCAAACCTTCTATCTGTGAAAGAGGGGTAATGATACTTATCAGCATTGAATTGATATAAATAAATAGCATAAGTAATGAAATACTGCAAGAGTGAAGCCTGGCTGCAGGCTCTTTTCTGTACCCTCAGTGGAATTGAACAAGTCACAAAAGTCGTTGATGAGTTTGAACATTTTTCTGCTGGCTGTTGATGGTGGAAGCTTTGATTTACAGGCCATCCTTACACTGTGTTAAATACTCAAATAGTTTGAATCATTTTACAGCTGGGAGAGGGTGAGAAACTATACAATACTGAAGTTTTGCTTCAGTCATTTGAAGTATCTGTGTAGGTGTATCTGCCTAGCATTTCTAGAAAATGGAGCATATTAAAAAGCATATACTAAAATTTCAGTAGTGTTTTAAAAGTGCCGAGGAATCATTTCGGGGCTCTTGTGGGGTTGTTTGCATTATGTATAATGGCTTCGCTGCTAACATGGTATTGACTTGTTTTCGAGTATGTACCTTGTCATTTATGGAGATGTAAATACAAGTCAGACCTGTTTCTTCATTGAGAGGAATGCGTAGAAGCCTTCTAGACAGCCAGATATTGGTAATAGATTTCATAATGCTTTATGCATCAAAAGTTATACAATATCATTTATATATGACCTCGCTCTGATTTGGCCCTGGATCCCTATCACCTGGCTTTTCTCCCTCCTGTTTTTGTCGCATATTTATTGAAGAGCACTTTTGTTTTTCCCTGCCCTAGCTCCTGTGGAGTTCCTCCCTTCCTACTTCTTGAGCACCCCCATTCTCCATTGGTTAACCTGGAGGGTAGAAAGCTGCAGCAGGAAATAGGGAGCAGAACGCTGAAGTATATATCTTTGTAGTCTGAAACTTAGTCTTCTATATCTCTTTTAATAAATAAATGCTCTCATTGGTACTTTTTTCTCTTTAGTCAACATTTGAAGGTCTTTTTTCCCCCAAAAGACAAAGTGGAGTAGAAAAAGGAGGAAAATTTTCACATCTCTACACAAGGTTTGAAACACAATAAACTGAGACTGATTTATATGTGGTAGGCTTTGGGATTCTCCTCTCTCTTCCCTTATGAAATCCTATTTTTCTTTGCCTTTGCTTTTACCTACTTTTCCAGCACTCAGTCTGGCTTCAGCCGTGTTAACTTTCTGGCCTTTTACTTATGTCTTTTGAAGATCTCTGGGTTTCTTTCATGCCAACTCTTTGCTGATTCCAAGACCCTCACCCTCCTCATTTATCAGTTGATTTCTTTTGTTAATATATTCAACTATTCATCTCAGTTCTTTCACTAAGCCCTGAGCAGCTTGAGATCTCCCATAAGTATTTCAAGCTGGCCTGGAACAAAGCCAACCCCACAATTCCAGAAGTCCATTTGGGTCCCTTCTGACCAGATTTCCACCCCTTAAGAGTTGCTTCTTGTTACATAATTTTCTCATCTCATGGTAGTTTCTGATTAGTATTCTTAAATAGCATTCTCTGATGGCATTAGAGGGAATTCAGACTGTCAATTTATTTACATCCACCCTCAGGGTAGACCCACTGTACATGCAGAAAGCTATTGAAATGCAGAAAACACACTCTGAAATATATGCATATTGGCTAGAAGAGACACTTAGAGTGAAAATCTATTGCCTTAGGGTAACAACTGAGAGTAACATATAAAGATACCAGAGAAAAACTTGGTGTTGCCAAAAGAAGTCACTTTTACAAACTTGCAGCTAATTGTTTCCCCCCAAAATGTTGTGTCTTATATATGAGCTTGCTTAGCCCAAACTTAAGATGGTGTTCAAAGCTCATGTTTTAGGAAAGGACACATCTTTGTTACACACCCTACTCCTGATTCTGATGAGGTGGGCCACTGATCTAGGGAATACCAGCAAAGGAAGTCAGTAGAGAAGGTCTCTGAATAGCTGGAAGCTGTAGAGTCTTGGTGGAAATCTGACCTCAGGGCCAGGCAAGCCAATGTTGGGTTCCAGCCTTCATATTTCTTCAGTGTTCAGAGTAAAGATCACCAAATTCTTTCAAACTCATCCTTATAATTATTGTGTTTAATATTGGCCCTATGGAGTTTAGAAGCCATAGTGAAATGGAATTGTATCTTTACCCAGATATTTTGTAGCATAAGCAATATGTTAAATAATCCATTGATACAGGTCAGTGACCTTATTATGTTATGATCAGTTCTCTGGGTAATGTGTTGTGTGTGTATGTTCCCTGTGGAACAGCAATGTGTTTTGTGTGACTTGTGAAAAAGGGAGACAAGAAATGAGCACTACACACATCTGAGTCCCCTGGCATGTTAAAGAAGCACCAGCCACAGCATGGGAGAGGAAGGAATCTCTTGTCGAATCATACATAGCCACCTAGATAGAATCCAAATTGCCGTATTCAGAAATCACAAAGATAGGAAGACCTCTAATGCAAAATTCCAGACAGTAGCGATTGGATAACTATCCCAACCAGATATTAAGTCAGAGGATAACAGAACCTACAATATGAAACTGACTGTTTTTTTTTAAATTCCTTTATGAGCTGTCCTTGGTTCTTGCATGGAATTAAGGAAAAGAGTGGCAAGTGAATTGGAACGAGGCAGTCCCTTACACCTGCCTCTCCAAATCCTTTACCCACAGATGCTACCAGTTCACTTGCATTGTTAACAAGGAGATGCCATGTCTTTATGTAGATTGAAATGTCTATTTATATACTTAATAGGATTTTTCTAATTTGATTTACCATTGTGGAAGAGTTAGAAGTGATGTGATTTGCCTAAGGATTCTTCCAGGAATATCATAAAGACTACTGCCAGAGAGGAAAGGTGTTTGGGATATAACCACATGGATTCTGCAGGCTCAAAGAAAGTTATATTCCCTCTGTATGAGCAGGACAGATGGTGGGTGGTTGTAATATACACAAATAAGAAAAGATGCTTACAAAGACAGGAGTAAAACAGAATAGTTTAATTAAGAGAATTTCTTGCAAAATATATTCTCTATGCTACCTGCCAGCCTTATCTTTAAAAGGATGATTTTTAGATTACTGATATTTCCCTCAGAATTAACCTATTTGTGTCTCATTCTATCCAGCTAGCCCCAAACTCCTACTTGAATGGTTATGTTGTAGGAATGCATTAACTATGTGGAAATTAGTTGGAATTTTGTGTTTATTAAATAGTAGATATGATTTAAGTGCTAATTAATAAGAGGAATTTCAGTTGTTCTCAAAGTTGATAGATGAGATTTGAAGCAGTGCAATTTTTTATTTCATTTAAATAAGGCCTTGCCCAAGTAAAGTAGGGATTGTGATGTAGACACACAGGTGGGCCTGGCATAGCCTCGACTCCATGCCCAACGTCAGGGTTTTCCCTGAGTGACTATGTCACTCGCCTTCTTTGCAGAGTTTCAGCAACACGCTTCTCTCGTCTGTTACCCTTGCTGCATCTTGAACTTCTGTCTTTCACTGACATGGCATCTTGATTCTTTAGCCAAAAACAGTCTTTAACCTGAACACTCTCCCTTGCCTAAAAAATGAAAGCTAAATGAGGTTAGAGGCAGGCAGGAAGAACACAGGACTGATGGGGAAAAGAAAGGCTTTATTTAAAAAAGAAATTGTGTTTCCCCACTTGAAATGAGCAAAGTCTGCTAACAAGTATTCTGCTTTCTGGGCTTTCCAGCTGTTGCCTCCTGAGTGCTCAGGTATCAAAGCCAGCAGTGTAGGCCTACCCTGGGACTGTGTGCTCTGTTGCCAGAGCAATTACAGCCTGGCAGTGATGATACTTATTAGTGTTTCTATTACTATTGTTACTTTTCTGCTCATGGATGCTGAAGGCCTCTCTACACAGATGCAAGCCTTTGGGAATCACCAAGCCACAGGCACAGACTTTGCAGCTACTGCTTGGTGACTCTTGGATTGATTGGAATTTTGTGTACTTCCTTTGTCTGGTAGGCAGAATCACAGATGTTTGGACTTACACCTACAGGAAAGGTTTCCTGCTGAAAATGTCAGTTGTGTACTCTTGACAGGAGCAGGCTAGGGGGAGCACAGTATCTTCATTTTCAACTGAAAGACTGACCACCAGTACTATTGGATAAGAGTTTCTTCCTGCCTTTTGGGCTGAGACGCGTATTTGAAGCAAAGGCATCTGAAATTCCGATGTAAAGCCTAGACAGCCTATTTTGTTATTACTTTGCACAGAAGCAAAAATAAATTTTAAATACATTAATGAAACACACAAATATTTTTCGTCTTCAGAATGATAAGAATGCTGTGCATTCTTACTGTGAATTTTACACAGACCATCCATCTTTTCGGTTGGCAATTGGGTGGGTGCCATTGGCTGAAAATAGAGCAAAATTTTAGAAAGATTAAGAAACAATGCTTATGGCTAATTGTATTAATAATGCAGTGCTGTCTGTAAGATTTTCTTATTGAATTTTTAGTTTAAGACTTTTAAATTAGCCACAATTTGTTAAATTTACTTACTAACACAATAGAAAAGTTTTCATAGCAGTCTTCACTGCTTTTAAGTTTTGAATGATGTTTTTTCTCTGCATCTGGTCAGGCTTCATTTGCTGAACTGAATGAAAGGGGTTTCATTGCTTTTGGTCAGATATTATTTTTTGGATCATTAAAAGTAAATCTTAGCCACACAGAAATCTGTAGGCTCTAATAAGAAATCGTTCTCCTATTTACATTGTTTTCAGACCACTCTGCCCTTCTTCAAAGTATTCAGTCAAGCAAAACTTGAAAAGAAATAATTAAAATATCTGTAAAGGAGAGTTTTAATGACAGGCAAGTCCCACAATTTGATTGTCTGCAGGAACCGGGCAGATCACGTAATTGCCAGAGATTGCGAAAGTGCAGCACTCTTGTATTGAGGTACTTGCAGTTCTACATTAACTTAGGTCTATAATCTTTAAAACTGTGCAAGGGCAAACTAAGTGTCTAATCAAAATATGTCCACAGGCACCCACATCCCGAAGCCCATTCTAAGCTAGAGAAGTAATAATTTTTCCTTTTGATAACCTTGACCATTCATTGTGATATGTCAACTTGATTGCTTAACAAATAGCTAAGAGATTAGTAAAGCATACTTCTGGGTGTGTCTGGGTGGGTCATGGAGCGACCTTGGGTACTCTATATGGTCCATGTGCCCTTCCTTTCTGACTCTTTTCTCCTTCTCTGCTTGCTGGATGCCATGAACTAAGCTTCTTTGCTTTGCCCCGCCTTTCTGCCATGACGTGTCTGCCTCAGAGACAGCCAACCATAGAATAAACTTCTGAAACCATGAACCAGAGTAAGCCTTTCCTCCTGTAAGTGATGGGTGTCAGGTTCTGTGTCCCCAAAAGTGGGGAAGTTGACTGACACAGACACCCAAAACGTTCTCTGTTTTAGTGAAATCTCCCTTCCCTAGCAGGCTGTATGTCCTTGAGGACTGACATCCTTTCTTATCTTTTAGATAAGCATTTAAGTGACTTTTCAGGACTCTAAAAATCAGATTCTGGGCCCCATACTGTGGTGGAGGCATTAAAATGAAGGCAGTGTTCTAGAAATGATAGAATGAAAGTTACCCAGGATTCTCATGACTACTTGGTAATGATAATAATACCCTATCACTTAGGCTTCAGAAAGGCCTATAATTCTTCGTGAAATCAGGAAAATCTCCCAAAACAATGACTATGCAATTTTAGGAGAATTATCAATTATTCACAGACTCATACTGGTCAGTAAAATGCAATAGAGTTCCCTTTTGTAAGAGCGAAATAATAGTCCCCATATACACTGGGGTCTAGGGAGCTGAGTGAGGTTCCTGATGCCTCACGAGGAGCAGGCGTCCACAGAGGGCATTCTGGGCCCTCTGAAGGTCATGGTGCTCCATCTCACTTCTTGATCAATTACTTTGATGAATCAGATGAATCTTTGCTTTTGGTGAATTTCTTTCTACTTCAAGCTCTAAATTTTCTTTCTTCAATTTAACTTCTACTTCCTATGTGTATTATATACATCAGGGATGCCATTTTTGATTCACCTTATTCAACTTGAATTATGTATCTCTAGCTTTTCTTGCTTGTCAGTTATTCTTTGCTCTTGTGTTTTAGCCAGAAAAAGTCAGAAGAAGCGAAGATTTCACTTGGAAGAAAACACTATAACTAAGCAGAGATGAGTTCCATTTGTGTACACATAGAGCTGCATAAACACACACACACACACACACACACACACACATGCACAGACATGTATTTATGATCTATACTGCTTTGTTTTGGCTGTGCCCATGAATGTGGTATTTAATGTGGTAAAAAATCCCTGAAATAATTCACATTTACAGAACACCTACTCTGTACATTGGTGCAGGGCATGTGTACTATTTCTTTTATTTATTTCCTTTAGTCTTCATAAGAATACTGCAGTGGTAGGGAATATTTCTGTTTTTTTAAGAATAAAGACATTAAACTTAAAGAGGTTCCGTATTTGAATGTGTTTGCTTATATGGGAAGAGTTGAACTTCAGATCCCCGAGATGACTGTCAATATGTTCCCTTTAAATTACTCAAAGTAGAGGCTATGTTGGGAGTTTGCTCAGAAGCATTACAGCCTAACATTTCTGTTGACCCATTGGTAATGAATTTCTGACCTATTGGTGGCCAAGATGGTGTCAGAAACTCATACCAGAATATAAAGAACACAATCAAGGTGTGTCCTTCACTGATAAAAATCAGCTTAAACTAAATAAAGGTGTTTTTGGTTACATGATTGATTTACCTTCCTTTTCAAGCCTCTTTTTCATCAAAACACATATTCATAAGCATTTTCCAGGCAAATGCTAAGCTGCACACCACATCTTGAGGGGCCCTGGACCATGATTATACGTTTCCCTTTCAAAGACTGCCAGCCATCCAGCATGACTGCTAAGGGTGTGAATAGCGAACACTCTTTCTGAATGACACTCTATCTATGGGAAAGTTGGAAGATGTAGCTTCCTGTCAATGTTCAAACCTAACTGAAAATAGTGTCAGTTTGTGTTCCATATATTAAGGAGATGAGGTGTATTTGGATGGGCTGATGAGGGGCCTGGTAGCCTGGATAAAGGTTAGGATTGACATTGCACAGATTTACCAGGTTAGGACATCCCCATTGCTAGTGGCTTAGAATAGTTTCAAGTCTAATATCCCTGCTCATGTATACCAGTTGATTCTCCTCAACTCCATCCTGTTCCCCATGATCCCAAGGGCCCTTATTGAGACCAGGGAGCTAGAGTTAAGGCTTGACAAAGTAGAATTCTGCTCCATTGCTGTGATCAATGTCTGCGCTAGTTTTTGTCCTTTTCCGTTGCATTTCTCAAGATGATGGCTATAGCCTATGGGTACTGTAAGAGTAAAGTACCTTCCTCCTTTGCCTCCACTCTGTGATACTAGAAGACAAGTTGAAAACTAGGTCTGTAAGAATTCACGGGAATCTGAAGCTAGAGCGACTACTCCTTTGTCATCATATGAAATGGTCTCAGGTAGGTTTCAGCAGCCAGAGGCAGAGTGGGCATGCCTCAGAGGTCAAGAGACAGAGGTCAGGGTCAAGGAGCCAGGGAAGAGGGATATGAGGACCAGTTGGTGGAAACAGTACATGGAGGTCACATGGAGCTTCCAGGACTGTGCATGTCTGAATGCTATATTGGGAGAATCTCATAGTTTCTTGGTGGAGGCTTGAGGAATGAAATAGGAATTCTGGAAAACAGGACTTCAGGGACATGTCACCAATAAGAAATAATGGTCTCCAGATCTCTGAAAATTTTGGGGGGACACAAATATCTGAAGTTTATAGCCTTACGTATTTGCTTAGAGCCAGGGAACTATTTTTACCATCCCAGTTCTACTGATGTTTAGCGACATACACTTGCTCATAGCATTGCCAGTATATTCATCCCTGAATGGAGAAACAAGCTTGCTCTAACTCTAGATTGTCTGCTGATAGTCTTTGATTCACATTTATCCTTACAGTTGTGCTCCAAAAAGAGATAGAAAGGCAGTCACAGAGGACCTCAATGTTGTGTGGTCATGCTTGGTGTAAAGACAATTTCACCTAATAAAAACGCTAAAGGTTCAACATTGAAATGAAGGACACATTTGAAATCCGGTTCACACCCTCAGCTCTGCTGGTCCACTGAATCTATGGCCTTTTCGCAGTTACTAAGGAAACAATTGTCAGTAATGGATGGGGAAGCCTGGGCTGAAAGGACGGACACAGAGGGGGCTTCGAACAGAGGAGCCCATGAGATGGAGTCTGGCGGAGGCACCAGCACGCTCTGTGATTGATTTGGTCCCCAGCATGAAAGCATTAGAGCCCATTTGATGGGGTCGATAAGTGGAGATGCTGCGGAGTCCATCCACCCATCGCCTCTCTTTCTTCTCTGCACCTGTTAGAGTTCTCAGATCTGCGTGGCTGGATTGGCTCAGTTTTAACATCTCTGCTGGGTGCATGTCCAGGCGGGGGGTGTACAAACTTCATTCAAGTTCGGAGCCTCTGGGAATCTGTTTAGAACTCCAAAGTCACTGTCTTTATACTCAGTTTGGTGCTTTATGAAAGTTCTGAGAATGCTTGTAGGGACAGTAGAAATGAAATAGGTATCACAGTGCTGCACCTGTACTAGGCTTTAAGTTATGTTTACCCCAAATGGAGACCCAAAAGAAGTAAAGGGGGTCCTAGGAGTGACCAGGCAAAGAGGGGAGGGAGAAAGCAGAAAATAAAAACAAAAAACAAAACAGATGATCTCAGCTTACTTTTGCCTTGTGCCATTACCAACTACTGAAATCATTTAACAAGTTGCGAAATTTAAATTTTCATTATAAACTTGAAGTCACATATTATATAACCTAACATATAAAATAGTGTTAACTCAAACATGCTACTCTTACAGGCTTGTCTCATTGCTTAAGTATATATGAGTGGCAAAAAATTAAGTACTTAAAATTTGTCATGTTTAAAAAAATAAGGAAAATACAGAAAGAAAATACACATAATTGTACCGTACATTTCTAACTCTTGTTAGCATATGAGTGCATACATATCATTTAAAATTTTGAAATAAAATTGGTATCATGATGTAGTTCCCCTATTGTGTTTTAACGCTGTACCATGACTGTATCGTCAGGGTGTCATCAGGGTGTCACTTATGGTGACAGCAACACTGTACCATGACTGTATTGTCAGGATGTCCTCTTACTATGTGGTGTTGACATTCATGGAAAGAGTACATTCCAGTTCATTAGAGCAGCGATACCTTTAGGATTTTCTCAGTTGCTTGTTATGATTATTTTCTTAAAATTAACTTTGGAAATTTGAATTTCGAAGGTTCTTAAGATGCATTTTTAAGTTGTTCTTTGGAAATAGTGCAGCGGTGCCTGCATGTGCCACTGAGACAGTATGACACTGCGAGTTACCGGCTCTTTGCCGGCAGACATTGAGAATTTGGAGGGCAAAGGGTGAGCCTTGGTTGAGAAGTACACTATGCTCTGCTATTGTTTTATTAATTTCATTTTATATCAAAGGAAGTTAATATTTTCCTTATCTGCAGTTATGTTTATTTTGATGCTTCCAGTTTTGTTTGGGATGTTTCAAGCTCTTAAAAACCTTATCATTTTATTCTTTTGATCAGTACTAGTTACCTTTATGTCCTTTTCCTTTGAGATATGCACTGAAAGACCTCATGCTTAGACGCAATAAAAAATGTGAACCTGTATTTTATTTTTTCACTTAAGTTTTTGAACCTTTAACCTTTTAATAAAAATGTGACAATATTTATGTTTATGGTTACATTTTCCCTAAATATTAATTAGCAGCTCATCTTTGTCTTCATTGTACAACATTTCCCGGTACGTTGAAACAAACAGTCATCGCACACGATCCTTTACACTTTGTAGTGTTTTTGAGCTCTTTGCGTTTTTCCCTTGATCTGCCTGTCAAGTTTTGCATCAGCACCGTGACATTTAATTAAAGGCATGCTTCAGAGATATCAGAGGCTGCATTCTAGACCAGCACATAGAACAATTATTTCAATACAGTGGCTCACATCAATGTTTTCATTTCCCAGTACATATAAAAATTATGTTTACATAGTATTTCGTTCTATTAAGCAAGCAGTAACACTACATCTAAAAATACACATGCTTTAATTGAAATGCCTTTAACTGAAAATGTTAATAATTATCTAAGTTGTTTGACAAATGATGCTGATAGACTTGCTTAATGCCTATCTGCTGAACCCTGAAATTTGTAGAAAAACACATAAAAACTATAGTACCTACCACAGCACAGTAAAACCAAGCCCAGCAAATCGGAGTGTGTCTACATTTAATTGTATACCAGATTTTTCGTATATGTAAGGGAAATCCAGCACTACTGGCTTTTTCCTTTCAGTGCAACATCATTCTGGTATTCTTTTTCAATGTATTCTTCTAAAGTAAAATTAATTTGCTGAATCTAAAAGGGTCCATTGATGTTTTGGTTTCCTCTGCTTTTATAAACTAATACAAGAAGTATTGATATAAAATGATATTAAGCTTGCTTTCCCAGGATTCAGCTTATTTCTTTTTTTGTTTAAATTTTCATTCTTATCTCTTGGTAAAGTCCTGGGATATATTATGTAACCCTCAGATATTTATTACTAATTCCATTTATAGATATTTTATAGCTAGATTGTTATTGCAAATAGGATTTTTACTTTGCTTAATAATGTATTTTGCTGATTTATAGAAAGAAAATTGATTTTTGTATATTTAATTTATAACCTTATCTGGCTATGCTGTTCCTGCCTTGTATCTAATATATTTCGTGTTTTAGTTTATTCTGCTATTTTGTTTTAGTATATAATCAGTCTTCAAAAATGATAATGTGATTTTTTTCCTTTCTATTATGTATGACTCATTTTTCTTATTAAACTGTCTGGAACTTTTCAAATAATAGTAAATAATAGTGTTGAGTGCAGGCCAAAGTTCGAGTCACAGCAGTTACAGTCGTGTATGATTATACCTATTGGTTTGATGTAAAGTGCGCTATTATTGATGATGATAATGAATACTTTTACAATATACCAGGGATTAAGTACTAATCTCAATTTTTTTTGTATTAGCTTATTGGATGTTCTCAGCACCTCCCTGAGTTAAACATTATTTCCATTATACAGAGGAGAAAACAGAGGTACCGAAAGGCCCAACGACTTCCCTGTGACGGTAGTCAGAAGTAGTGCGTTGGGATCGAATCCCAGCATTCTGGGCCTGGAGCTACATTTGTACTCCCACTCCCACTCCCACTCCTGCTCCCACTCCCACTGCACTCTTGGATTCACAGGGTTTTCCTGTGAGCTCCTGTGTTGTGAGAGTCAGAAGGGCACGCATCCAGTGAGAGGCTCTTCTGTCTTTGCCTTTTGGTTCCTCGATGTACTAGCATCTGCAGTAGAATTCCTAATGATACCATTTTCTTGTCATTTTTAATTTCTTTAATTATGATTATCTATCTGTCATCTCTCTGATTAGGTTGCTGTTTTATTCCTGCATTGTAATGCTCTGTTTTTAATTTAACACTATACTAAACTTTTAAAAGAAATTGCAAAGGTTTTTGTTATCTATGTGATTTGTCTTCAGTGCTACTTTTTCCTTGGGTTTGGCTTCTGGAGCCTTCGAACATAAATAGCATTTTGAGGGTACACATATTTTTCCACAAAATTCTGTTCATCTTGCTTCAGTATCTTTAGTGGTAATAGTGTGAGCACATCTTAGGTGACTTAATTCTTGAATTAATTTTTATATATTGAGTGAAGTACATAGTCTCTTCCGTCTCTTCAGCTCTTTTTCTTGTCTCGGTTTCTTTTATGATCATCACACTGAGTCTAAATTTCAGAAAGGGGTTATGTCACTTTTCAAAAATCTGTCCCAAGGTTTAGCTGAGCATTTAATCTACTTTTTTCCCTTGTGATATCAGCAAATGTCTTTAAGTTTTTCTTCTGTAGGATGGATTTTGGAGGTATCAATGCTCTTCATTTTGTCTTTTAATTTAGAAACGCTATTTCTCATCCCAGCAGCGTGCTGTCTTCTCACCTCTTATTATTGCTTTTTCATACCTCTTGTGCTTTCACCAGTGTAATAGACTCTTGTTTCTTTCTGAGAATACACATGAGAAATTTCCCAGCTATTTTTCCCATTTCTCTTGGTAAACCTATTTCATAAAAAAAAAAAAATGGTTTGGTATTTTCAGACTGTCTGCCTTTTAGCATTATTTTCCTGTGTTTAGATCTTTTCTCTGTGTTTGTTTACAGAAGGTGTTCAATAATGCTCAGCCTTATACATAAAAGACAGATTTTCCTAGAGGATGCTCTAAGGCTTTGGGGGCTGATACTAATTCCTGTTCACTTAGGACTTTGGGTTTGTGACAGAAGCAGAAGATCACATAAGGCTTGAGGACTGACTGGCACGCAGCACATAAAGCCCGACCTTCAGAGATGTTGACAACAGGCAATGAATTAGTAAATCGGCGGTCTTCAAAAGGAAAAAGTAGGGATATATATCTTAGTCACAGTTTTGGGAATATCAGAAAAGAAATCATCAAAGTCTTCATTCATAATTCCTGGATAAAACCCTCCTTCAAACAAGTCTGGCATCACAGTTCAAAAGTAGAGTGCAACTTAAAAAGCCTTGAGGCCAAATTTAAGCCTGTAGTGATCCTTTCCCGATAGTGGCCCCCAATACCCAGGGAAGGAGACCATCATTTCTAATTGAAAGAAAGACTTTGACAATTCACCCACAAAGACTATCTTGCAAGCAAAAAAAAATGTAGAATATTAAAGAGCTGAAATATTTTAATAAGCCTACATTGATGATACTTTAATAGAAAAATCAAAACAGTGAAATCCAGAAAACTACATATGAAGAAAGAATCAGGTACATTAATACAAAATAACTACATTTGTAAATGTTTCAGAAAGAGCTAATGAAGCTGATGAGTTAATGAGTAGGTTCAATTCAACTAGAGAGAGAATTTTTAAATTGGAAACTTCATATCATTTATTAAATTGATATGAAAAGTATTCAGATTATTGAAGTGAAGGGAAGAAATAGAAAACATGAATGCATAGTTAAGACATATAAAGAAGGCAGTGAAAATGGATAACTCAACTTTAGTAGTAGTTTATCTGTGATTTCCTTATGAGTAAATAGGAAAGTAGAGAGTAATACTCAAAAGAATAACAAGCAAACTTTTCCTAGAATTGCTGAAAAACACCAGTGCTATTGTCTTTAAATTTCAAGTGAAATGAAAATAAATCTTAGTTTTCTTCGAATATCAAAGATAAAGGGAAGATTTCATTATGGTTGTAGGAAACTTTAATATCTATTCCCATAAAACACACATTTACCCATTTTTCCTGGTGGCAGGAATTGTTGGTATGTGGATATTATTTTGACAAAATTACAGATACCTGTATCCTCTAAATGTCTGTGTTCTTTTGGCAAACTGTAGCAATGAAGTTCCCAAAAGTTTTGGGACTGGGAATTTGGATATAATCACCTCTATTTTCATTGTTAACTCTCTACCATAAATCGTGTCTTTACCTGATTTTGTCTTGCTTTAACTATCATTAAATCACAAGCATTTTCCATATTGTTAAATGGTTTTTATAATTATCATTTTAATAGTTTCATTATATCCCATCAAATTTATTCCATTATAGTTTCCTTAGTCATTTCCCCTTTATTAGACATTTAGGTTTTACTTTCCTCAAATTTTGATTATCGCATGAAACACTGAAGCAATTGACATTTTATGTATGTGACTTCATGCTTATTTTCAATCGGTCCGCTAGGAATGGGTCCCCAAAGTGACATTACTGTGTCAAATGTTATTGAACATTTTCCCAAAAGGTACGAATCAACTTAAACTTTTGCCTGGCATTTTGACGTTTGCAGCTTTGGGCATACAGAAAGCAAGTATTATAAATTTGAATATGTGCTTACTGATCTGCTGGGTGTAAAAGGCATTTTTGTTTAAATACCAAGTTGAACATTTTTCCTACTTTTTATTATTGGAATTTTCTCTTCCCCTCACCAGTTGTTAGTACTCAGGCTATTTAAAGCTGTCTGATTTGAATCCTCTGTTGTTCTTATCAATATACAACAAATTTCCGCTTTTGAAGTCGATTTCAAAGAAAACTATGTAAGAAGTGGTGCCCGTGAATTGTTTACCACTAATGTGCACAGATAAGGGTCTCTATTTTCCGGTAGCACTGGCATCACAATACTGTGTAGCAGACACAGTATGGACATGATGCACATTTCAAACTCTTCTTTCCTATCTCCCTCCAGGAAAAAATTGAACAAGCCAAAATGTTCAGTTGTCAGCCTGTGATTAGGCTGGGTGGAGATCTGCCTCATAGTCTACGTAGTCTTGACCAGTAAAATGTACGCAAAACTATGTTGGTGTCATCTTCTGCCATCTTCTCTTTCTTTCTCTATTTTTTGAATGACACTCTGCTTGTTGGATCCACAATAGCTACTTTTCAATCATAATAAGATGACCAGGAGGATAGTAAATTGTGTGATCCTGAATTCAAGTTGCTCAAATCACAGCATAAGTGTTCTACCGCTGATTAAATTTATAATGTGTGCAAAGTAAATCTCTTTTTATTGAAGTCACTATGGTCAGAAATCATACTTTTCATTATTCTCTGTCAAAAAAATTTGAAATAATGCATCTGAACTGTGTGAGATTGAATCTCTATTTGTTAGCTTGCTCGTTGATGGGATAGAACAAACACACTACATCCACACCTTAAGAGAGGAAAGGTTTATTTTAACTCACAGTTTCAGAAGGTCTCAGTTTATTCATGGTAATGGACAATGAACAAAAGTGAGGCCAAAATTTTAAATGTTATTAGTCCAATTCCCAGATCCTATTCAAGGATAAGGATGATTTTCCTGGAGAAAAAAAATTAAAAGCTTATGATCTCTGAAAATAGATAACATGATGTGAAGGAACTTACGAATTCTCTATCCAGAGAGGTCAAGTTTTACTTTAGAAATGGAGTGAACATCCAAGAGACAGTCTGCCTGTGCAGTTCTGTATATAGCCACTGATGTGTGTGAGGGACTGGCTGATCTGTGTGCTGCGGTTTCACTCATGTTCTGTTCATGGACCGTCCTTTGTCACCAACAAGGAGCCAGTGTTTACCTATTGACCGTATATGGAGACCGGGTCCGATAACAGGTGCCCCGTGCTTAAGATGGGATGTTAAGTAAGAAGCAGACGGTTCGTAGTCCATGTCCTTGAGAAGTTTTCTTCCAGACCAGGATTTTGTGAGGAGAAGAAACCATTCGTGTAAACAAAATACATAACTCTTGACATTGTGTGGGTATAAAAAATAGAGTAGTAAAGGGAAAATAATAGTAGAGGGCAATGTGGAATATCAGACATGCCCAAGTTCCCATAGCCAATAAGGTGGTACAAGTTCCTTCAGAGCTTTGCTGGCCTAGTATTGTTGATACGAACCACTGCCTGAGATGAGTGTGTCAACACTGGGAATACAGAGATCTTTTTACATCACAAAACACTAGCACTCTGTAGCTCTTGTTGTACTGAAGTGGACTGGTATGGAGGAATCACCCACAACCATAAACGTTGGCGCATGCTGTGGGATTTATTCTCCCCTACACTTGTCCTTTTTTGACCTCTGCGGAGCACCTGCTCTGTGGCTGCTGAATGCCGAGGCTTATTTCAGATGTGACTAAGGGCCTCTCTGCCCCTGGAGTTAGGGTCTTCCTTATTTTATTCTTTTTGTGGACTCTCCTCTGTCACCAGCAAGGAGCAGTGAGAAAGTCTGACCTTCCCTTCTTTCCTGCCAACCAAACCAGTCATTCACTAACCCCGAAGAGTAGCCTCTAAACAGGATGGGAAGAAAATCAGACCTCAGAGCCTCGACATGTGGAAAGAGATTCTGGAATTTTTCTCTCACGTAAAAGGGCAATTTTTTCTATTGACGTAAGAGAACAATTTGCTCCACAGCTGTCTTTTCCCTGAACTGTGGCTGTTTATGGAGGAACACCATTGCCGTAACTCTGAAATAATGTCTCCTTTCTTAAAAAACAGGTGTCAAAGCACACAGCAAATCAAATTTCCAAACGGCTAAAATAAACTTGAGGATGTTTCACTTCCTTTTATGTTTCACCTAGAATTCCTTTTTAAAGACTTCCATGGCACAGTTTGGAATTTTGTTTTTCCTTGGGATGCTTACGACCAATTTTTTAAATTTTTCAGTCCCTTACACTTTTTTGTTTTCGGTGTTATTTCCACATTAGTTAGATATAAAAACCTATTTTTATTTTAAATTGATACATAATTGTGCATACTTATGAGCTCTATAATATGATATTTTAATATAGGTAGATAATATACAGTGATCAAAGCAAGATGATTATCACATCTATCCCATGAAGCATTTTTATATTGTGAAAATTTAAAATTATTTCTTTTAATTATTTGAAAAATATAATAAATTATTAATTATATTATTAAAAAGTAATAATATGCAACATAATATATTATTTAAAAATGCCAATCCATTGTTGATTATTTTTATTTTAGTAAAGTGTAATTTGTAAATATGAAGATCACAGAGCCATAGTGAATTCCTTCATGTTTAACATTTTTATTCAAAAGAAATAAAAAGAAGTTGAGCTACTAACCGTTAATATTACAGGCAATTTGAAACATGTTATGAAATGCTTATGTGTCTGGATGGGAAAATTATGATCCTATTTTACAGATGAGGAAATCAAGGTTGGTAGAGTTCAAAAAAAAATCGAAGGTCATCCAATCCAGTAAACAGTGAAGTCAAGATACAAACCTGATTCTAATCCAATTTTGGAAATTGCACATTTTTCTACTTTATGAAGTCATGAAGACTCCCCAAGCCTATGTGTAGAACATTTCATGAGGTGGCAAATCCCAAATGCACTTACCGGCCCCCATTATGAGCTCGTGGGACTTGGATGCATTACCTCATTTTATGTATTTGAATCTCCTTATTGGTGGAGTGGAGAAAACAAAAATTGCTACTTCTAGGGTTTTGGTAAGGTATCACTGACTTAAAGCATCAGATAGAGATTAGGAAGCTGTCTGGCATGCTATAGAATGAAGATTTGCTAATTGTTGTTACCTGTTACTCATGGAACACAAGAATCTATAAAAGCCTTGGCTTCTCTTTTATACACTATCTCAGTATAGCTAAGAAGAGAGTTTTAAATAACTGCCTTTTTTCATTTTCTATAATTGTATACAAAATGTTTCTCCTATGTATGTCTGCAGTGATTGATACATTTAGGGGGACATCTAGCATACTTCCTAGTAAGCTGGTTTATAAATCCTGGTTTCAGTAGTGAAACCCTTTCTAGTAATGTAGTTAGAAGCATTGCTGCTTTGCCTGCAGTCGAGGGAGGTGTCTGCCTAGTGGGGCCTTTCATCCCTGCCTCTTATTACCTCTCACAGCTTGTATTACTTCGGAAGGACCCTGGGTGTCTGCATGACACAGGCTAACCCATGAAGGGCCACTAACCCATGAAGTGTACAAAAAACACAGTGGACAGTGACTGAGAAGTACTGTTAATTCTCCATTTCTGTGATAGGGATGTGTTTAGGGATTCCTTCTAATCTCATGTGCCTTACATAGTCACTGTTTACTTTTTTGTTTAACTGGCAGGGTCTACAGTTTGGTACCAGTGAACTGGAGGAGATGGGAGCCATGTTCTGCCTGGGCCTCCTCATCTTGGAACTCAGATCTGCAAGCTGTAGCCGTCAGCTGCTAACTCGAGCTGCAACACTGCTGAATGCGGAGAAGGATACTCTGGACCAGCAGCTCCAGCAGTAAGATGCCCACTAGGGCGTGAGTAGTTGCAAATTGTGTTGGTGATGCAAATCAAGTGGATCAAGGGAATCTTTGCCAGAAAAAGCATATGGAAAAGCGATGGGATGAAGGGTAGGTTCATTCTGTGGTATGCCAGACCAGGATAGCCATGTGTCCCACAAAGAACGGGGAGGGTGCTCCCTGCCTCTGGACATTGGTACAAGTATAAACACTGATCTGTCTGTAAATATGACTGGTGAATAATAGACATTGCTTCTGGTATAGAAGAACAGCTTGGTGACACAGGTACAACTCTGCGGACATTTGTATTTGCTGATGTGTTTTTATGTTTAAAAAGAGTTTTTTGAGCCATAACTCGGAAAAAATAAATGGCAGTTTCATTGCCAGTTGGGGATAGGAAACATTTTGGCATCCTGTTCTCAAACAGCAATGTATCTTCTTGAAAGCTGAGGAGAACCACCTAGTAATGAGTGAGCATTGATTTCAGAGAACCTGGCCCATGGGGTGTGTGTGATAACCCGAGGGTCATTGGGGGTCAAGTCATTGAGGACTCTTGCCCAAATGAGCCCTTCTGAAGTTTATTTCTATAGATAAGTATTTTGCATTGATCAAAACAAATTCAGACAGCGAAAAAGAAATAATGGCCATGCAGGAGGATAGAGCATCAGGAAGAGGGAGAGGGGTTAACGGAAGCCAAATCATTGCTAGCACTGTGAGCAACAGGACAGAGAGGAAATTAAGTGTCTGCTGGTCTCTGAGGAGTCAGCTCACCAAGCACATCGTATGTCCCATGTAGAGAAAGTCCACCATTAATGCCAGAGCCACCTTATTTCTAGCATATTTTCATTGTCTTTTTCTTTTCTTTTCTTTTTTTCCCTTTTTCAATTCCCACTGCTAGGTTGCTATTCAAGTGTGACTTCTCCCTAAATGGCCAATGAAATTTAGGTATATATAACAGGCCACTCTACTCTAGCTTTGGAAGGCTCCAATTTCTCTGAGACTGTTACCTAAATGCAGTAATTTACTTGCTCCTCACACTGGGCTATAGATCATAGAACATGGAGACAGAATTCCTTCCTCCCTAGATAGAGTGTTGATGATTTATTTAGTTGACCATCTCTCTACCCATCACTGAAGATTGAATTGGGGTTGGGGGCGAGGGCTACCATTGCTTTGTTCTCTCAACACTTTAAAAATATGTTAATGCAGGTTCTAGAAAATTGCCAGATTGCAATCCTGGTGCCTCAAACTTCCAAAGTTCTGCCAGCCTTTTATCTTTTTTTATTTTATTATTTTATTTTATTTTAAACACAGTCTTGCTCAGTTGCCCAGGCTGTTCTAAAACTCCTGATCCTCTTGCCTCAGCTTCCTGAGTAGCAGGGAGCACAGGAGCACACCACCACAGCCTGCTGATTTCTTTAGTTTTGACATCACAAACACTTGCGTCTACCCCTGCTCCTTTCAACACCCCTCAGGGCCCAAAGGCTTCCTGTGTTTGGCTTGTCCTGGTGTTTTCAGTCTCTTTCTCTGACAAGAAATACTTCCACCTGCCAGGATTTATATTTCAACTTGTCTTTTCATCTTTTTCTTTGCTAAACTATCTTGGGTGCAGGCATGTCTGAATTTTCATTCTTTCTTCTCCTTCCCCCTCCCGCCGCCCCCCGCTGTTCATTGAGGAAAGATTGAGCAGAACTGGCGTTGCTTGCTTTCCTTGAATTGATTGTGCCCGTCTGTTTGATCCAATGCAGTGAGGATTAGTTGCCAGTAAACTGGAACAAGAAGAAATCTATCAAAGAAATGCCTTTTCTAATTCAAGCTGAAAGAATTCAGTGTCAGGCTTCAAATGCGATGGCTGCTGTGTGGGTTATTATAAGAAGATAGTTTTATCTGTTCCCACCTCTGTGTCCCACCCAATTGACTATTGATTTTTGAAGGGTAACTGGTAATTTTTCAGGGGTAACTGAGGCTAGAGTTCTTCAAATATTCCTTGGATGATTCAGCAACTCAAGAGTAGCATACCTGGACGCAAGAAGTGACTGATATGTCTATTCTGAAAATACGTCAATGAAATTTGGAAGGCATAGAATTTGGTAGAGGACAAAAACAAACAAACAAACAAACAAAGAAAAACTGTATATTTTGTGCATATTTGAATCACAACACACTTTCTTAATCAAAATGAAGCAACTGACCAAAAGAGATTTTGGTTCCTGCTTAAAGGACCTGATTGAAAGAAAATTTCTTGATCAGAATACATTCCAGCCAATAAATTTAGAGTATAAGAACAACAGAGGGGAAGTTAATAAGATAAAGTCTACTGGGTTGAAGCTAGCAACAGGCTGAGTTTTATTTAGTTAGGATCCAATGAGTGGGGTATGAGTGGGGTTGAATCCAGACATAAAATAAGCTGTCGATTGAATCCTAGGAATTCAGTCTGCACCAGGATCCTTAGTAAAATAGGAGCAGTACAGCTGATGTTTGTCAGTACAAAGCTCTGTCAGTTTTAAAGAAATCCTTGGCGCCCTTTCTGCCTCCTGCACCTTTCTTGGGTGTGGCAGGTTTCCCCTGTCTTTAAGAGATACGCTGTTGTTGTTGCTCAGGTGGAGATGGGGCGGGGGGGGGGGGCGGTGTTGAAGAGGGTTTTTCTCTAAAGTCTGCCTTCCAGACATTCAAGGATGCGGTCTTTGTACCCGTGAACATCATGTTTTTGAACAGTAGGTTTCACGCCTCATTTGCCACAAAAACAATTAGAGTGTCAACATCCGGAGCAGCGTAAAAGCAACATGGGGACCTGTGCCCAGGGCAGTGGAGTGGCCGCTGTCCGCTCCAGGTTGCCCGTTAGAGCCCTCTCCTTCCCACCTGCTCCGTGAGCAATGTGTGCAGGCTCGCGAAGGCGTCTGTGCGCTCCTTTCCTTTCCTGGCCTCTCCTTCCTTTCGGTCTTATCCCTGGAGCTAACTGCCTGTGCACTGCTGGATCCCAAACTGCTGCTTCTGGTGGCGCAGTGGTTCCTCCAGTGTGATAGACCTTTTGCAGAGTCATCTAAGGATTTCGTGGAGTCAGCCGGTGTTCCTTGCTATCTGTGCCCCTCCCTGCTCTCTAGTCCAGGCCCAGCAGCTCTGTCTCTTCCATTCATCCCTCCGTTAAAAACAGGAGAAAAGAAAACCCATGCCTCAGCCCTGTGTCTCAGCAAAAGCTCCGCATCTCCTGTGTTTTCCCAAAATTACAGAGTTTGTGCTTTAGCCTGGGGGAATGCTCAGGGGACAATTGTAATACTTATTTTTAAAACGAAGCATAGACCTTTGAGAAAATAACTGTCAAAAGATGCTTATTTTCACTTTAAAAGATACAATACATTTATTTTCCTGAATGAAAAAAGAATTTGGAAAGCACAAAAATACCATCTAAGTTAATCATCCATACAACCGTTATCAATATGTGTAATGAATAAATATATCTGTAGTTTAATTCGTTTTATAATTTTTACTGTTGTATCTTTTTAGTACCTTAGAATAATGCACCGTTTATTAATGTTTAGTAATGTCAGTTTAAGGACTTGAATATGACTATATAAGTAATATATTATGTGCATTTTTCAACCTGGGTAAAGTTTTGATGTTATTGATGCATTCTGTTCTGTAAGTCGGCCTGCTGGGAGTACACAGTTTTTAATATTGTCACTTTGAAATTTAAACATATGGTATTGTGAACAGCACCTTTTTAGTATTAAAGAATGAGCTTGTCTGCTTTTCCCTCTTTATTTCCACTGATGACTTAAGATAATGAGTTATTAACTGTCATTGTTGATCCAATAAGACTTTTACTTAAATTATATTAAAATGATAGTTTTTCTTTTTTCTTTTTTATCTATTTTTTACCCATAGTGTCTTTTTAAATTTGATATTTTGTACTTATTTATGTCTTTGATATTCACCAATAAAATATTATAGGAATGCTTTTTTATCTTTATATGTAGTCTTGATAACCCATCAAAAGCTTTAATTTTAATATCACAAATTTTCTTGTTACTCAGAAAAATATCTTCCTTATTTTATTATTTAAAGTTGTTGTCAGACAGGGAAATTCTGAGTCATTGATATTTTTATTCTTGTATATAACTTCATTAGGTTTGCTGAATTGTTCCCATGATTTTTTTCTATTTATTTTTCTTTTCAACACATATTTGAATCATCTATAATTTTGAAAATGTGCTATCTGCACTTCTACTTATCTTACATCCTCTATAACTTTGGCTAGATTTTTGAGAACAATGCTTAAGATGACTGTTCTAAGGCCATCTTTCCTGAGAACCTAGATTTAAAATGAGAATTACTCTTTAATATTAAAGAATCTAATAAAATGGCTGTTAGTTTGGTATTTATGTTCAATATCTTTTATCATTATTCTTTTTTCTTAACTTATTAAGTTAATAAAATAGAATTAGATGAAGAATTTTATTAAAAGTCCATATCTAGGAAAATAATTATTTTTCAATTAAGAATGACTTAAATTATGTTAATAGCTTTTCTAAAATTCAGCTGTCCTTGATTTTTTTTAAGGAAAAGATATTTGGCTAAGATCTAAAAAGCTACTTCAGCTCAGTTGATGCTATTTGCTGTGAACTGATGATTTCTGTGCCTTTATTTTCTTTTTTCCCCCATTTTTTGATATGTATTGCTGTTATGTGTTCTTTTGACCTCTTTTGGAAATATTCCCAGGAGGGGTGTCGCTGGATTGAAGAAGTATTTATTTCCATTCTTTTGAAAGATCTCCATACTGCTTTCCAAAGTGGTTGTACGAATTTACATTCCCACCAGCCTTGCAGGAGGGTTCCTTTCTCCCCAGAGCCTCACCAGCACTAATTACTATTTGACTTGTTGATATAGGCCATTCTCTCTGGAGTGAGGAGTTAAACACTGAACCTCCTAGAAGATAAATTAGGCAAATATCTAAAAGACATAGGGGTAGGCAAAGACTTCCTTGACAAGGCACCAAAAGCTAAAGAAATTATTTCCATTATTAACAAATGGGATCTTGTCAAGTTAAAAAGTTTCTGCACAGCAAAGGAAACTATCAACAATGTAAAAAGAGAACCAACAGACTGGGAAAAAATATTCACCACCAACATCTAAGATAAGAAGCTCATAACTAGAATATACAGGGAGCTAAAGAAAAGTAAGCCTACCAAAATAAAGGATCCCATTGAAAAGTGGGCAAATGAAATGAAGAGGCAGTTCACTCACGAAGAAGTTCAAATGGCCAATGGATACATGAAAAGATGTTCGATGTCACTAGCCATAAAGGAAATGCAAATCGAAACAATGCCTTTATATTCAAGTGAAAAAAATCTGTGCTTCTTCTGCATTGTTCTATTATCTGGGTGGAAGCTTTTAAATTCCCCAAATAATGTGGCACCCGTATTTTAAAATAAAATATTATTTTTTCCATTTTTACTTTTATGTACAAGAATTATCCATGATGTTTAAGTTGTCTGATAATCATATTCAGATTATTTTGAAATTCAACTTTGTATTTATTCAGCTCTAACCATTGTATACAAACACAATGTCATCTTGTTTCCAAATTTTGATTTGCTTCATTTTTTGTCAGAGAACACCTTAACAGGTCTCTCCTCTCTCTATCGCTCTCTGTCACTGTGTAGGTCTCTCTCTTGCTTTTGAATTTGAACTCCCGTTTCTTTGCCTGATCATTCCACCCTGAGTCTGCACCTTTCTTTTCTTGAAGTGCTTGGTATGTGCTTTGTAATCTCAGTATCCATTCTTTCTTCTTTCATCATTTTTTTTGCCTCTTTTTACAGATTCATCAATTTGGGGAGTTTATCTGAAGATTGTCCTCATAAATTCAATTGTTTGCATCATAAATTTCAATGTCAATGTTTTACATGTGGGTTTTATTGCACCTCTCTCTTCAGTTTCTCGTATTGGTATTCCCAACTAGGTAGCCAGTTCTCATTCATTTGCATCTCTTATCTTTTCAATTGCTCATTTTTTTCTTCGGTTTCCCTGACTCTTTGACATAGACAACCAGGCTACCTGCTAATTGTCCTGTGTCCTGTGGCTGTGTCATGTCCCAGAATGTAACATCGTTCTACTGTTGAGAAAGGCTTTGCTCTGGGGACCCCAAACATCTCCCGGTTCCGTGTTATCATGATTCCTCCCTCATCCTCTCCTTTGATTGCTTTTTCATTAGATTTAGTCTATTCATCTTTGTATTAGGAGAGTTTTAGCAAACATTGTTGCTTTCCAATAATTAAGAATTCAAATAACATTTAAGCCCTGCATCATCTAGCTGATCATAGTCCCTTCTTGTAATAATAGAAAAAAAGTTGACTTAGGTGATCTTTTTCTCCAAGGATTCATGATATTTTTGACTTTGAGATAACAGAGTTTGGGAAAAATATTTATTATCTACTAAAAATTTTAAATAGATAATTATAATTAATCTAGTAAAACTTAATGCTGGTCAAGTTAAGAAGAAAGAACATGGTGGAAACAATAGGAATTGAAAAGGATGTCAGCCAAAATGGGAAACCTGGGGTTGAGGGACTAGTTCCCCGAAAGGTACTATTGTATCCAAGCAAAGGATGAAGGCTTAGTAGGCTCTGTGTGCTTCAGCTTAACACTGTTCCCATCAATTCCAAATTAACTGAAAATATATAGCAATTATCTCTCTGTAATTGCCTCTGTCACAGTAATTCAATTCAGAAAATTTGAATGAACTCTAGCATATAATATCAGAACATTCCTGGTTTTATTCTCTACTTATGCACCATAAATGTTACATAGAAGGAAAGGTTTCAATAGGACTGAGCCCAGGGCTGTGTAGAGATTGCTTCATGTGATGTTTTGAAGCATTTAATGCCTCCCTAACTCATCAAAAAAAAGAGCTGATTAACCATGAAGAAGTACTAACCTTAGACAGAGAAAAAAAAAAAAAACCAGCAAAAAAACCCCTCCCAGTTCCATTAGCAGTTAAAGAAAAACAAAACCAAATATTTTTGATAAGGTTTTATGCTGATTCTTCTGTAATAAATAAATTAAAATAATGAAAGCTTAATGTTAGTGTGTCGATGAGGAAAGAGGTTTAATAACATCATCCAGCTATCTGTAAATTGGTTTAGTTTCCTCTGGAGAGCAGTTTGGCAAATTGCATGGAGGTCCATAAAAACCTCTCATTTGATTCTGCATTGCCAGCTTGCAGAATATCTCTTAAGAAAATAAAAATAAATGAAAAATGTTTAATATGTAAATATTTATGGAAAAGATGCCTATGTCCTCAAATAATTTTAAATAATCGAAACTCCTAGTGGTATAAAAGTAAAAGAAAAGAAATATTCTTGATTAATTTTCCAGAATACCATAAAACCATGAAAATAAGATGTCAATATATAGATCAAATAGTAATAATGTCACACATTTATTGGGTCTTACTCAGATGCTGTGCTAAGAAGTATTTTATAAGTGGTACCTCATTTAGCCATGTAACAATGTTCGTGTGTGGTAGCTGCTATTATTAATGTTCCCTTTTGAAACAAAGAAATTAAGTTTTATGAGGATTAAGAAATTTACCAAGTGTCAGTCCACTGGTGGAGACGGCCTGGCTTTAGAATCCACTTTTATTTCACTCCAAAGCTTTAGTTCGCCTTTGTAATATTCCACCTTTCAACTGACAAATGAAGACAGGAGCAGGATAATTATTTGTGTCTACATGCGGATTGTGACTTTAACAACATGTGGAAACACTGACAGAGGTGAAGGAGATAAACTAAATGCATAATTTAAACTAATTAAATCATTTTCATTTTTTCTCTGTATAGTTCCTTAAAGTGTTGAATTCATACACATATATTTGCATGTATTTTGAAGCTAGAATGACTTTGGGCTCCTTTTGGCCCACAAATACCTTTTCGTTGTTTTAATGCTAATTAAAGAAAACCAGCATCTATGAACACAGGCTGAATGTGTCACAACACATGAAGATAACGATTCAAAGGAGAAAAAAAATTTAGACAGAGAAGAGTGCATTTTTGTCAGGTTGCAGTTGCTATTTGCAAAATGTTTGCACCTAATAGTAACGACTAAAGTTAGTCTAGAGGAATTTCTCTTTTCCAAGTGACTCAAGGGAGCACAGGGAGCCTAAGAGACTCTCTGGGTGTACATAAACAACTTACTCATTGCCAGTCAACACTGAGAATCTTGTTTGCGTCTGCCTCGGGCGCAGCCAAATGAAAGGCTGGTCTCTTGCCCATGAATCTATAAATACCTGGAAATTGGATAGGCTACCAACCTCTGGGAAAAGATTTCAATGAAGAAATTCAGTCTTCCCTTGCTCTATATCAACTACAGTTTCTGCAGCCCTTTGCTTTATTGTTAATTCTGAAAATAGAGGGGAAATAAAATCTTTGAAGTTTTCCCAAACATGATGGATTGCATTATCGAAGAAGGCTTCGGGGTTTGTTTGAACACCATGTATACTGAGCCTGGAATGATAGCAGTGAAGATTAGCAGGGCTTCTTACAAGAATGACATGCAAATTCAAAAAGCATTCTATATTTTTAATGATTAAATTATGTATGTACCTATCTGTCAAAATGAAGCCCATTCATATGTATAATATATGAAAAAAAATGAAAGCTGCAAGTGTCCTGGCATAGTTGATGAAAGTTAACTTAATGAATCGTCAATAAAATTTGGAGTTAGTTATCTTTATTCCTTCGTGTTCATCCGAGTATGTTTTTGTTTTTATCAATTGCCCAAGACCCCTATGGTCCTAGCTAAATAGTTAGTGCTTTAGTATTAGGGGGCGAAAGTCGTTCAGTCTGTGAAAATTTATTTATGAGAATCCATTGATAACAGAGCGCAAAAGCATGGACACAGTAATAAGTGAAAGAAAGAAGGAAGGGAAGAAGGAAGGTGATGGGTCTGTCGTCAAGGAGACAAGAAAAGAGAGAGAGAGGGAGGGAGGGAAGAAGGGAGAGAAGCTATCACACTGAAGAATGGCTGTTATATTAGAATTCAAATTATGAGATCCTTATGGTAATAAAGAGAATCATGGAAAGTTTACACTTTTTGTTTACAAGATCCCGTACTTGGAGGTCTCTGATGTGTACTGTAACGGGTGGCCGTTATGTTTCTGGGAACATTTCTTTTAGTCTGATTTCTTTGTCCTGGTAAGTTGTGAACTTCCCCTCTCAGGAGAAAGGCAAGTAAAGAAGCTTAGAAGGAAATATTCTAGCTTAGATTTTACTGGCCCACGCATTTCTGTGAAGGCCTGGTGTTAGAATCCAGCGTAGTTTTGATCAGGAACATATGCTTTCAATTCAAGGAGACTCAATTCCAATTCAGAGTATTCTTGCTCACAATAACTTCTGTGTCTCTGGGGAGGTGGCTTATCTTGTTTAAACTTTGATTTCTTAGGTTTAAAATTAAATGTCTCTAAATTCCTTTCGGTTCTAATATCCAATGTTTGTTCTCTAGCCTATGGACACTGATCTTCACTTGCTAGCATGAACAGTGGGGTTCCAACCTGGAATTCAAGATACAGAAAGCAGAGTGGTGAATTATGCTGACACAGAGCTCCTATTTGATTGAATAAAATTTGAATATAGCTTGATTCTAGTGGGTAGATGATAAGGGCACAGAAGTCTCAAAGTACACAGGTAACAGAGAAGTTATTCAAAATGATTAGAAAGAGAAGAAAATAAAGAGGTGATTTTAGAACTGGACATCCCAGATTTAGGGTAATACCATATTGGGTAAAGGGTATCAAACCAACATCCAGAATTAGAATAAGAACGTAGTGCGGGATGACTCGTGATAAGGGGCCTTAAATGTTCCTGAAGGGAATCTCAATATGGGTTCTGTTCGTAGAGGGGAATGTTTCAGGAGCAAAGAGTGTGGTTTACCTCTGCCAGGTCACATTAGTGTCTTTGGACAGTGTGTCCAACTCAAACCTCAGATCTATCCTGAAAAACCAAACCAACCAACCAACCAACCAAACAACCAAAAACCCCTCTTCATACATGTGATAGCTCATCATAGATTTACTGATTCTATTTGTGGTGAGAGATTAACCTATTAGAAAATGGAGTAATGTAGCAGAAGCCAATATTGCTTCAGCACAGTGGAAATGGGAACTAGATTAGGACCAGTGTGCTTATGATGACTTGGTATTCATCATCTTGCTGTGTGGCTTTGAATCAGGGGAGCTGAGTACTTCCCCGGGCTTGGCCAGTAGGAAACCAAACGAATGCAGTGAAGACATAGAATAATGTTAATAGAATGCTGTTTGCCTGAACATGTGGTAAGGATTTGGTATGCATTATTCTGAAGAAAGCCTTAGGAAGCCATCATGATCATCACTCATTATTATTAGTTACTGTGTAGAGGAATAAAAGGAGGCCTAGAATGTCATATGATGAAAACCAGTTACTACTGTGTGGCTGATCGGTAGCTCAAACATAGGTCAATGAATTCATATTCCTTTTTTTGTGAAGCATATTTCAAATTATTATAAAGTATATCTATAAAACATCTTATAATATGAACAATAAAACTTGGCCAGGGAAAATAATGTGTACAAATCCATGTCCGCTGGCAAAGACTGAGTTTTCTTAGTTTAGTATAAATGTCATGTTCAATATAACACCCTTCATGGTAGAGAGTCATACATGAAGACAAACCCCAACATTGTCAATCTTTTATTTACTGAACATTCCAGACCCTCAAGCAGAAGTGGCTGACTTAACTTTTTTATTTTTATTTTCTTGTAATTAAATGGCTTGGGGATGACCTAGTGAAAACTGCAGTTCCTCTGACTTCTTTATAGTCTTATAAGCAAAGGCTATATGATGGTCTTTCAGATCTGACACTAATCAGCTATTGAAATTTTGCCTTAGAAAAGAATGATCTGTGGAAAAGAGAAAGTTACATTTACCCTGGTGATGATCTAAAGACCTAGAGGAGGTTTGCTTTCTAGTCTTAGTCATAGATTAACAACTTGGCCATCGTTGTGGTAAGGAAATAGGCACCTGGGAAATGGGCACAGTCATCAGATAGGCTAATGTTAGTTCATTGCAGTGGTAAAAACCAATGTCTACACATCTCCTAGAATATGCTGAAAAACATACGTAGGCTATGTAAATATTCAGATGTATATTCTAAGTTAATATTCATTTGACTTTTTCAAATAACCCTAAGGTGTAAATATTATTGCTGCTATTTCATAGAAATGAAACTGAGGCACAAAATGTTGACATAACTAGCCTCAGGCCCAGCAATTCCAATGATAGAGCTGGGATCCGAACCATGGTAGCTGGTCTCTGAACCACGATAGCTGGTCTGTAGGACCAGAACGCTTCATCACTGTGCCAGTTTCAGTGCTAGGTGTGGTTTTGTCAGTTTACTCAATTTCTTGTTTTTAGCTGGTTACTACCAGCCTCACAAAAGTGTCTCTCAGAAAAGTAAGCTACTTGTAATGAATTCCAAGTGTAGTTGATATTAAAAAAACAACAAGAAGAAGAGTCTTGTTAAACCATGGGAAAGACTGTGGGAAGAGATGGACTCTATGGCAAATTATTAATTAATACTGACACGGAACATTTTCAAGAGCTGGCCCAGAAGTTTCCGTGGACCTCTGAAACTTTCAGGATTTTCTTGGTACTCTGTGGATCTACAGAGCCTGCTGAGGAGCTTCCGAAGGAACTGCCCACATTCGCCTGTGGGTAGGGGAAAGCTGAAGAGACCCTTACGTTTGCTGTGGCCCTTTCATCTGTTGCAAATTCCCCCGGGAGTCAGGGCCTCCTTTCTGCTTCCAAACCGAACAGACTGACAGATTCTAACCCCAAAATGTGGAGATCCAGTGGGAAATGATGCAGTTATTATGTGACTGTCAACTGTGGAATATTTTAATGTAGTCATGAGTGATTTCGAAAAGTAATGGCCTTCAAATAGATCAATCTGTGACATCAAAAGCACAATCATGAGTGCAGTAAGAGTTAAGGCAGGTTAAGTCGGTTTCACAAATTACCGTGGAGTAACCGGTGATAATTCCCGAATCAATTGCGATAATTCTTAAATTTGCACTTTTTGGAATTTTTTAGTATAGATCATCATAATATTTTTATAATTTTTCATTTTTTTACAAATGTTTCTATTTCTCTGAGGGTCCTTCACTGAAGTAGCGAAAGAGGAGGATGCATAGGCAGTCTGCTCTACAGAACCACTTAGGATCAGGACTACAAAATTTCCCAAAGAATTTGTAATATATAAAGCCAATACTATGCTCTTATTGTTAAAAGCATATCTGATGCATTTCATGTGTAGATGAAGCCAAGCGAAGACACTCTAGGTGTTGCAGGTGACTGATGTTCCAGGAAGATATCTTTGATGACCTCTGGCAAGCTTCATTCTTTTCTCAATGAAGAATAATATTCAGATGTGGGACAGGTACTTCATGAAGGAAGAAGAAGAAGAAAAAAGGAAGAAAAGGAGAACTTGAAGAGGAGGATTAGAAACGAAGGAAAGAGAAGGGTAGAAGAAATTTGGCCTGGAGGAACAAAGATCGGTGGAATGGAATTCAGCTAAAGGAGTCCAGGATTTTCAAAAGGGGTGGGTTAAAATATAATTCTGAAATCGTATGCAGTTAAAATACGCTTAACTGCTGTCCAAAATTTTCAAAAAGATAGGTTTTCAAAATAAGAATAGAAAAATTCTTTTATTGTCAAAATGAGGACGTGTCATCCTCCAGATAGGCGAGTGGGACAGAAACATGAGGAAAGCCCAGGGTTGGTTATCAAGGGAAGTTTAGTAAGTACTTGGAAAACTTGAAAAAGAGGAGCTACCAACTATTCCCTGTGAAGGAATGTGATCAAATTAACCTGACTTTACTTTAGACTTAGTGAAGTACAACAGATATACTGTAAGTTGTAGGTATTTGAAATATTCTTTTGATGATATATATTAATTGGATATATTAATATATTTAATAAATGTAGAGTATATTAATATATTTGTACTTGTGAAACAATCCCCATAACCAAAATTATGGCCATTCCTATCATTTTTCCAAATATCCTTAAATTCTTTCATAATCCTTTCCTTGCTAAACTCTGTTATCCCCAGAAAACCACCAATTTGTGAACTGTTCTGTTCTTCTGTACTATTATAATATTATGTAAATGGAGCCATGCAGTATGCACTGGTTTTTCTTTTCACTGAGCATAATGATACTGAGATTTACCCGTGTTCTAGTCTGATATTTTATGCATTACTAGCCAGTAGGTTGAAGGAATCCGGAAGGAATTATTTGCTTGAATTTCAATTAATACACTATTTCTTTAACAGCAGAGATGGATGAGTTTTAACTTATTTTTTTCTCCTAGCTGTTTCCAATGCCTGGTGTGCATTTTCTATAGATGGTCTCATAGCTGCTCCTCCCCGACATTTGAGCCTCAGCTTAAATGTCATAATCTCAGCTTAAGTTTCACCATCTCAGCAAGACTTGGCATGGCCACGTTGTTTTTCGTATCATTCCTAGTCCCTACCACTATCAAATCTCTAATTCTAATTCTCTGTTTCCCTTGGATCGAATGAAAACTCCATGAAAGAAAAGCTCTGTCTGCCTTGTTTAAAGTTGAATCACTGTACCTGGAACAGTACCCAATGTATAGGAGGTCATTGATCAATAAATGAACAAATACATTTTGCCGAGCCTCTGATCATGTGTTTATGGGAAAATATGAAGATTTATGGGTTGAAAAATAAATCTTAGTGCAGTTGTTATTATTTGAAGGAATATATTAAAATATGTTGATTAATTGATATTTTAAAGCTAGGATAGGATTTGTATTCACAGTTTTACCTTAGGTCTTGTTCTATTATACAGTTTGTACATAGTTTTAAAAAATCACGTAACTGTGATAATAGTATCAATGATTACATCTCCCTGTGTAACAACATACTATAACTCTTAATGATGATACTATTCATATTCTGAAATGTATTTACAGGTGGAATGACAGATGACATTGAAAAGATGCAGCTAAACTAGAGTGAATTTTATTTTTAAAAAGCCCCCAGCCAAGAGCACACCACTTTTGAAGAGTTTCCAGTTGTTTATGAGGAAATTGTAGTTAACAGTGGGCCCCATAAGGCATAGGGTGTTAAACCTCCCAAAGTCTTAATAACAGTTGAGTGCCTCCAGTAGGAATATAAACATCTAGAATTAGGAAAAGTTTGAATACAGGCACAGTAGCACGTGTTTTTACTCCCAACTTCACAGGAGTTTGACGTGGGAGGATCAATAGAACCCAAGAGTTTAAGACCAGTACAGGCAACATAGTGAGACTATGTCAAAAAGAAAGAAAGAGAGAAAGAAAGAAAGAAAAGAAAGAAAGAAAGAGAAAGGAAAGAAAAATTAAAGAAAAGGAAGTACAAAAAAAGAAAGGATAGGGAAGAAGAATTTTCTCCTGCTTTCTTTGCCTTGTGCTGGTTGAAGCAGCATCTGGAATGTTACAGTTCATTTTTTTGAGCTACAGTTATGAGACTATGAGATGGCTGTACCATCTCTGAGATATTAATTGAAACATGTAATGAAGAAAAATTCACTTTTCCTTAATTCATTTGAGGTCATATTTACCCCATACCCCTTTGTATACACATGGAACTCTGGATTATTCTGTACATTTTTATTGATTTAAGTATACCCTCCACCTAAAATGGTAGTTTAGAGGAGTGGCAAAGAGTTGAGACCTGGTCAAAAATTTATCTTGCACCATTAGGGTGATGAAACAAAATTTTTTAACCCAGAGACGAGAAGTTTGTGGCAGAGTGTTGGAAATTTATGTTGAAGGCACTGGTTTGTTAAGGTCACTACAGAAAATCATTCTTCGTTACCAGTGTTCATTCAGTTGGGTAATTTCAAAGAATGCTTGTTCAACGGGCGCTGTCCATCAGCCTGAGTGCTGAATTCTAGGGTTCTTGAAAGAAAGCTTTCACAGTAATCTTATTAGTACATTAAAACTACAGGTTATGAGATAAACTTACCCTGTTTATTTACTTAGGGATTCTACTCTTTAAGTTGTAATATTACTGAGGGAAAATATCGGCTGTTGAGATGTCTTTCTTTTATACAGACATTTAATTCAAATTGTAAGACCCACAAAACAAGTAATCCATATTAAGTAGTAGGCTGCATTTTTTTTTCCTGGATATTTCCTTCTATTAACAAGAGGAGAGACAATGAAAGAACAAGAGCATATTTGTTATGTGCCAGAAAAGCAAACTGTGTCTAAATAATACTGCGGTGTGCTTTAGTCCCAGTGGTACTGACAGCTCCTTATAAGGTAGATGAACACTTCAGCTGAAGTTTGCACGCAAACCACAAGGCTAATTACAAAATATTCTTTTGTCCCTCGGCAAACTGCAGGGGGCAAGAGTGAGCTTGTATAAGCTCTAAGCATCTAAATTTCTCTTGGTGCCATCCTCTCACGTGTGTGTGTGTGTGTGTGTGTGTGTGTGTGTGTGTGTGTGTGTGTGGTTTTTTTTAATCTTCCAACTTGTGATTATTATTTTTCAACACTGAATTAGTGAATCATTTTACATAGTGCCATTATGTAAAATAAAATGATACTTTGTTTCTCTGCATTGGCCAATTACTGGGTGGAGAAAATTGGACTCCTGAAAGGCACATGTGTGCATAGTTTGGCAGATTACAGGAAAGCCTTGTAAAATGTTCCCAGATGTTTGTTGCAAGAGAGGGAACATGCCAGAAACAAGGAGAAAATTGAGGTGGGTTTCAGACATTGTATAATCCATTAATATAAAACTAAGAAAGCAGAAAAGATCGTACGCATGAAATCCCTCTAGAAGGTCAGTAGTGTTAGAGATTTACTGTGAATTTGTTTGTTCCTTACCCCTTCTGCCTGGTGCTGTTATAGAAAATATAAAGGAACAGTTTTGCTAATTCACAATAAATGACATATTGATGATGAACCAGCTCATTCTTCCCAGCCAGGGGCCACAGAACTGTGTGTGGAACAAACCCAGAGAGGGTGTTTTTATGTACAAGGACCTGACCCCATGGCCCTGTTGTCCACACCTAAGGAGGTTCCAGGAGGATCCTGATAAGAATTTTGTCATTCAAACTAAAGCATCATAACTGCAGTCTCTCTTGCTTCAGAGAGCAGCTGGAGGGCTTGTATTTCCTTTGATATGAGATTTCTCAGGCTTGACTACAGCAAGGCCAGGTAAACTCCAATCTACCTCATGTGAGTTCTGGGTTATTGATGAATCAGTCCACAGTCTTCATATTAAGCTATGTTCCCAGGCTATTTTTTGTTTTTTAATTTTAAACAGGGTCTCACTAAGTTGCTAAATTTCCCAGGCTGGCCTTGAAATTGCAACCTCCTGCCTCAGCTTTCCAGAGTGCTGAGGTTGTAGGCATGTGCCACTACACCTGGTGAACACCACCCTTAGTTAGAATGTGTAAGTAGGACTCCTCTTCATAAAATGGGACAAAATTTCAGTTTTAAGCTTGATCAAAGATGCTATCACTTTTTTCAAGTAATGAAGTTATGAAGTCACAGAATTGAAATGTAAAAAATGGGACGATAAAGTGTTGTCAACTTCAGTTGACATGCCTTTCATGTGTTTTTATTCTTATTGTTAATTTTTATTTTATTTATTTTGAAACAGGGTCTCTCTGTGTCGTACAGGTTAGTCCTGGACTCATTTTATAGCCCAAGTTGGCTTTGACCTCACAGCATTTCTCCTGCCTCAGCATCCCAAATGCCAGGATTAAAAGCATCTATCTCTACACTTGGCTGTTATGTGGTGCCAGGGGATCTAACCCAGGGTCCCCAGTTTCCTAGGCAAGCACTCTAACTACTGAGCTACACCTCCAGCCCTACTCTATTATTTTCAACCCTTTAAGTAATTTCAGTGTTGAAAAGGTAGCAAAGAATCTGTACACATTCGCGGGGATTTCTCAAATGTTATTTTGAGAAAGGTTACATTTGTGCTTTCTCTATTGAATTTACATGTAAGTCAACATACATCTTCACATATGTACAACTTAAGGAGCATGTGTTTACTTTAGCTCACAGTTTTAAGGTCTCACTTCACACACGACTGGCAAGACAAAAATGGTCATGAAAGAAAGGTCTGGCAGAGGATACTGCGTGTCAGGAGCTAGCAGGAAGGGAGGAGCTGGGAACAAGAATTTATCTTTCCAGGTCCATTGAATTTGGTTTTGCGCTTTGGGCAAGAACACTACAGAAAAAATGGTGTTTTGTGATTCTGAGCACTTTCTATCAGGAGGTATATTGGTCCCATTACAGGTGATGTACACCTCTCCATCATGTAACACTTTTATTTTTTCCTTTGTGGTTTAAAAGTATCTTGTGGGAAGATACCCTGGGACCCTCTTAGGTATTCCATCTTTCACCAAACATTCACCTGTGAATTTTAGCAGCCATTTTTTCCCATTTGAAAAAATTATAGTGATAAACTACAAATGTTGACTTAAAAAAAAAAACCCTTTCATTATTTCTTCGACATTTATTTGTTGGCACTGTCTGAAAGAGGAACAGTTTCCTCCCTTCTCTGATTATGCATTTATTTGTTTATATATTTATATCTCTGTGGATTAATAGGACGCTGTTTTCTTTAACAAGTTACAACCCATTGCTGTTATTATTTATTTTGATGCTCAGATCGTCCCAAATTTGAACAGCGGACATTCCTCCTTGTGGCTGTTAACATCCTCTTGATATGTCCCCATTCTTTATGTTTTAATTCTGTGCAGTAGTGGACTTTAGATTTGTCTTCTAGTTCCCATGATCACTCATATGTTTTGAAGGGCTACTGGTCCTTTTGATGGAAAAGATATTTAGAAGCCAGAACCTAGGTGGTAGACTTTTCAGTGAGCTGCGCTAACACACATGCACATGCACTTGCATATACCCTGCTTCTTTCCCCTGAGCATCATGGTATATGCAACTGGATGTGCTTTCCTTTGAAAATATGGCATCAACACTGTTTACATTATCATCAGAGCCTGTAAGTTTCAATGGGTGGGAATTAAGAATATGAAAATAACCTGGGCTGCATAGTGAGTTCAGGACCAGCCCGAACCACAGAGGGAGACCCTGCCACTCCGCCCAGGTAAAGAGTAATAAAACAGGATTGACACCTCGTGGTGTGGCTGCGGATTGCTGCCTGCCCACGCTCCATTGTGTGCCTCCAGGACTCCCAACAGTCCTTCTATCCAAGTTCTGCAGGAGAAACTTGATGCCATCAAAACTCAGGCTCAAGCTTATGGCAAATCAACTTACCCAAATGAACAAGTTAGTTAGCATTTGAGGTCATGTTCATTTGGTCTCTAGACTCCGTTCCAAGAGCAGCGGAGTCCTTAGGCTCCTTAACCCTGTGGGAGGCCGGGATCAGAGTTTCTTTCCCAACTTTGCCAAAAGAACTTAGCGCAGAGAGCTGTTCCATAATGGATTCTTATGTACCCCCCCACACACACACATAAATTCCAGGTGCATATTAACAGTTTAACTTTGTTAAGAAAGTGTCATCGCACCTCATTTACATTCCATTACCCACAATGCTCTTTAATTTTGTGCATACTTTGAAAAGCAAATGATGACATTTTGCTGGGAGAATTTCTGCCTGTGTGCTCTTTAAAAAGTAAAGAAATGGGAGTAATTATCACTGAGATGGAGGGAAAAAAGGATGCGTTTTTTTTGCATTTGGTGTTTTTATAAATTTTAGTCTCTCTCTCTCTCTCTCTGTGTGTGTGTGTGTGTGTGTGTGTGTGTGTGTGTGTGTGTGTGTGTGTGCATGCTTGTTTAAGTTTGTTTTCTTGTGTGTGATCTCTTGGGCAGCGCTCTTGGTAAGGGGAAGTGGAAGATATGAAAACAAATGCAAATCTGGTCGTCTGTGTTCATAATTCTAAACAAAGAATTGTCACTAATTGTAAAAATCCTTCATAAATGGGTGGAAAAAAAAACAACAGTATTGTTAAAATCACCTGGGCAGAATTGTGCTATGTGGTAGGGCATCTTGTCAGCAAATATTTGAGTCAACCAAAATTAGACTGTGGGACAAGAAGAAGCTTATATACGAAGCTTGAAGTTTACCTTGTTTTTCCAATGGTTTGAAAAATCGAATGGAGGAAGGCAGGTGGAACAAAACTCACAGAGTGGTACAACAGGTATCCTACACTCCCACCTTCCCTCCCTCCCCTTCTCTTCCCTTCCCACAGCAAATCACCACCAAGTCCTGTCAGTCTTTCTTCTGATTTGTAGCTGATATTAAGCAAAACAAACTATCAAATTGTATTAGAACCAGACAGAAATGGGTAGAGTGATCTTTTAGTTTTGAAAACTTAAATGTAAATAGATAAACTATCATGCATACAAAACTAGTATCATAAAAGCAAACTGGCAGGCAATACAAATGAGCATAAAATCCCCATGTAGGAATGAAAATATCAACTTTATCATGTCCACTTGTGTGGGATTGTTGGAAAGTGGACTTATTTTATTATAGCCTACTTAGTGTTATGTACTCAGTCCCTTGACTAGTTCTAGATATTTAGTAGGTGCTCAATGAATACCTAATGGATAAACTAATCAGAGCACTTACATCTTTTATCATCCCTTCTTTCCATCTTGTCATTTTAAAAAACTATATTTGATCCTCTTTCCTCCTCTTGTCTATTCCTAATTTATTACAGCATCCCTGTGGGAGCCACTGTCATCAGGAACAGCCCCTGCTGCTACAGCCATTTTCTTCTAAGTTCTTATTTCTCTTTCCTCTTTGCATCAATAGTTTGTTCTCCCTCACCTCTCCACCTTCATCTGTCACATGCCTACTACATGTGACTTTTCTTTCAGTGGCCTGAGTAGTCAGGATAGTGTATATAGCTGGTTGTCCTCATCAGCTTTGTTTCCCCAAGGAGTTCTTTGCTTCTCTCCATCCCCCCACCCATTCTCCTGAGTGATCACATCAAGCCCCAGGCCTTGGGCTGTGATCTCTGAGCTTCAAACAATCTCTGTTGAGGAAGTGAGCATCGTTGGAGAAGAGCTTCTGTCTCTGACTTGTAAAAAACAAAACAAAGCAAAATAACAACAACAACAACAACAACAACAACAAAAGAGGATGGACTCCCAAAAAGTGTGGAGAATATCTGGAAAGAGATAGTGGATGGAAATCATGTGATGGTGGTTTATAGGATGCCCAGGGAAGAGTGCGTCTAGGAGCAACATTGAAATACTCTTACAAATCGGGAGGACGGGTGACGGTTGGCATTGTCAACCGTCGGTGTTGTGTTTGGGAAAATCCATACTCTTAAGTAGTGGGAATAGCAAATCTGTTTCGTTTGCTGTATTTAAATGTGTGGACAAGTCAACAGATGTTAACAAATAAAGTTGTGTACACTCTGTTTCGAAGCTGATTCTGCTTTTTATGAGCAAAACATGATGGTAAGAGCTTGACCTTTTGAGCTGATCTTACCTGTGTTCTCTCATGAACATATGGTATGATTTGCAGACAAATCATTTACATAGTGGCGTTCCCAAATATATAAAATGGGATCGATAACATAATAATTCTTCTACATAAAGCTATTCTAGTAAATGAAACAATATACTTACAGAGCTTAAAACAGCGCCACAAAATAAACAAGCACGGAGTAACTGTCATCCTATGACTTTATGTTTCCTCGGTTACAGAATGGGCATAAGAAACAGTTCCAAACCATAAACCCATCGTGAAAGTCAAACTAGACTGTGTAAAATGCTGTGTGCCTGGTAAGCTTCCCATACCTGATGGCTGAATGACTGTGAGTTGTTTGTCATTTGGAATTGGAATTAAACGACCCAGCCACTCCATTTAGCCTTTAGTTGAGCACTGCTAGTGATTATGGGGAAGGAAGCATCATATTGCCTAAGGTATTTTATTCCAAGTCCTATATTGTTTAATTTATACTCCTAAAGTACTGTTGGTTGGTGATGAAAGCCATAAGGTGCACTTATATATGTGTATTTTCACTGGATCTTTAAGATGCATTCTTCGGATCAAAATTCTCACAGAGCACATCAAGGTGTCTCTCATGTTTTGAAAACCCATGTTAAAGTGAGAAAATTTAGTGATGATTACATTCAACTTGATTTTCATTTGGGGGAAGTAAGCACTGTTCTCACAAACAGTATGATGCTATATGTGAGGAGGAAATATGAAAATGCAAGTCCTTTACTCCAGTTTTGGAAGCAAATTAAGATGAATACTTCCATACAATAAACTTAGCAAACACGATTTAATTTTAATCTCATATCACATATTAAATATTCTGTGCCAATTATTAAACAAAAGTAGTAAAATCAGTTTATATAGACTACGAATATTGTTGAAATTTATGATAAATAACGTGGTATGATATATGATACCTTACTGGTCAACCATAAAATATTTTTACTTCAACCCAGCTTTTATTTTCACAATACAAGCTATAAAATACCTTTAAAATTTTTAAGTGTTCTTTTCATATTTATATGTGATTATCAAATGTGTTTGTAACAGGAAAACCACTAGAAATAGATGCACTTAGCCAAAAGTTGAAGAGGCAGAGCTAAGATTTTTTTAGATCTAGATTGTTAATTGGGGGAAGATTTTGAATATAAACCTTTTTGGGTTTGCGAATAGAATTCAGTAAACAAAATTACTGCTGACTTTCTTTTCCAACCCTACAGAACATACTCTTGGGAAAGCGTTAAGTTTGTTTTGCGGAACTTGCTATAATATGCAATTAATTAATTAATTACAGTTCCTTAAGGCTTATAATTTGTTCCACAATAGAGAGTCTTCACAATTTAATATTTTGTCCATATAGTTAGTGAGCGTACTTACATCTTCCTGTCACCCTACCTTGATGATATCCTTATGAAACACACATATTTCATTGTTTATTCCAACTTTTTCTATTGTATCTTACCAGAATCTGTATTTTGGATTTTGCAAATTGAAGTAGATTAAGTGGAATATGCATTTTAACCATCTACAATTCAAATCCAAGCACTGGCATCATTTATTTATTTGCTTTTATTATTATTATTATTTTTTGGCGGGACACCAGAAAAACCTACTTAAGTTATTGAACTTTTCCCAACCTCAGTTACTTGATGTATAAAATAACCTGTATTCCTTTGGAGAGGTAAAAAGGAGATAGGTATATAAAAGTAATTCAAGGGATTAATTGAGTAGATATAATAGGAAAGAGACCTTGTTTTTTCTGACAATGATAATTCATCATGAAACAAGAAATATTTAACATAACCCTCTGTTATTGAGGAACAAATCTATCTGCTCTTCTCTGTAGCTTTACTAGCTGTGTGATTGAGCCTGTCAGGCAACTTCACACAGTAAATGCCCAATATATGGAGATTCCTTTTCTGTGCTCCGTTCTGTTTCTCTACCCATAATAAAATACCAACTTTACATTTGTGCCAAGAGGGAGTAGGGTTCTAATCCTACCCATGACTTGAGAGATGGGAGGAAGAATGCATTCAGATACATGGCCAGTTGTTTTAATTCAAAGTTGTCATGGAAATGATTCCCACCCGGCCACCTGGAGGTATTCTTAGAAGAACTAACTCCCAGTGAAACAAAGAGGAAAGACTATATTAATATATTTTCATCAAATAACAAAGCAGTTTTTCCTCCTCCTTTTTTCTTTGTCTTCTCATCCTTCTATTATAAAGTCTGAAAAGAGGAAACATTAAACAAGACTTCTCCCTAACCCCCTGCCGTGTGCCATACTTTTCATATTCTAAATATCCTCCATTGTACCAATGCAATTGGATATTACATGCCTTCTTCTACTGCCTTTTATATAATTGGGAGACCTGGTAAAGCCAAGATGATTGAATTTATAGAAACCTCAACAAAGAAAAGAAAACTCTTGCAAGTTGAATGAAAATCTCTTCTGGCATTCTGTATAAAATATTGAGGCAACCCTGAATAAAAGAATGTATTAAATTTCTTCTATAACAAAACCTGTTTCTTTAAAGGCTGTAACTATTATGAGAGCCTCTGAGAACTTTCCTTCAGCTAACAATCAACATTGAATGTTTTATTTTTAATAAGGAGATAAGGAGGAGTCATGCATAGATCAACTTGTGAGAAACCATACTTGGTTTGGCCATTGAGGTCTGTTCCTTGGAAATCAGGCTAAACATGGGGCATTAGAAGATAAAGGTAGGGGGTCCCACATATACCACAATTTCTCTATTTCTTAGGCTCAAAAGTTTGATATTCTATTTAATCTGTCTTTTAATGTGTGTTCAGAATTGAACCCGCTTAATTCGAACCTATTATCACTGTCAAGTCTGAAATGTTCAATTTTCAATTCACCTAACAACAGCAAGAGTATACTACGCTCTTGCCTTTGTAGTTTTATATGTGGTAGCTTGTGTCTTGAAAAAACATTTTCTTCTCCTATCTACTCATGGATATTCCCATTGTATTAGGTCAAAATCAATACACTCAAGTGTATAAAGTTTCTCTTATTTTAATATGGAGTTCCATATTTCTAACTCTTCCATTTTTGCATTGTATTTATCTACCGTTTGATTAAATGTTTTTCCTAGTTGTGTTGTATTCAAGGGGACTTTTCAAAAGAAAAAAAAATCTCCCAAATTCATGTTTAAACATTTAACCAGCCAACCTATAGACACCCTTATTAATAAGTGGTTACATAACACTTACTATGGAACTTACATAACACCTATTAAGCCTGTGATCTAGGCTTTGAAGAACAGATATGGTACTGGATAAGACTATATTCTTTTTTTGGGTATTTCATACCCAACCACAATCATTCAAAGAAAATATAAAGTATAGCAATTTATTGAACACAAGTTGCTATTGCTGCTTTATGCTCAGAAAACAAGAACTATATCAAACTAACACCAGTGAATGCCTAGTAATGCCAATAAAAGTTCATGATACCCGGGAGGGTAGCGTAGTGACATGGAAGCCATAGGGATGTTGGACAGACATGGGTTGAAACCTTACTTCCATCTCTTTTCTCATTTAGCCACCTCGGGAAGTTACTTAACTTTTCTATGCCATAATTTCCTACTTAAGAATCTTATCACAGAGTCTGGCTCATAGTCGATGCTTAAAGAAATGAATTCATTCTCCTCATTGCTATTTGTAGGCATTGGAAATCATTACTAAAGAACCTTCTAAGTCCTTCACCCTTACACTCTGAATGCCTATTGCCACCTCAACCCTTCCCTGTTTTAAAGATTGGAAATATGCAGAACTGATTGCTAGGCAGATTCCTGCAGCCAGATTCCTAGGCAGGCTTTGAATGAGACAGAGGTATTATAATAATAATAATAATAAATAATAATAATAACCTTGAAGGAGAAATGCTAAAACAAAGGTGTTAATGAATAGAAATGCAGATGCAGTCATTTCTCATAGCACACATCCTCCTTTATAGGAAGAGATAGATTTGTTGAATTTAAAGAGAAAATGAGACAGCCAGTCCTACAGATGCATTACAATGGTTTTGAAGGGACATAATTGGAGAAAACATCAGGTATGGATGGATTGCATTCTGGGGTGGTGCACTTGATGAGAGAATCCATCGTTTCACTTAGTAACACCTATTAAACCTATTTTTAGGAGTCTTTTGAGTCAGGAGATGTAATAGATGATTATAAAACTGAAAAATCCCATTATTTTTTAAACAAAGCATGAATGACTCCGGACCAAGGTAGTTCTATTATTTCCAATAGGAGGATAATTTCAGCTGATACCTAAGGTGCCGCTCAGCATTACATTTGGATGAGTGCAATTTAATTGCTGTGAGGCAGCATAGATTTGTGAAAATAAATCATGTCAAACACATTTGATTACTTTTAAAAATTAAATTGCTATTGGACTAGCTGGAAGAGGAAATAAGTAAATTCGATACAAGTGGAGGTTTTTTTTTTTTTTTTAAGTAATCTGGCAACATTCCTTATCTGAGTTAAACATGTGGATAGGTTTCAGGTAGGCTTGTGAGTAAATGCTCAAGTGGAATAGACAATGGGTACCAGGGTTAAAAATCTAGAAAGAAACACAGCAATCTTTGAAATGGTTGGAAAGGCACAATCTGTCAGGAGTACAGAACTGTAGAGCCAGACAGATTTAAGGTTCTATATTAGCCCTACCAATTACTGACTTTGTGACAAGTCACAACCTTTCCAAACCTCAATTATCTCATCTGTAAAATAAGTATTATAATATTTTCGTGGTAAAGTTGTAGAGAAGAGCAAACTAGATAGTTTTTAAAGAGTGAAGCTCAGGCCCTGACCTATAGCACATATCCATGTGATTTTTTTCCCTCACTAGATCTAGAGACCGCTTTCCACATGATGACTCCACTCCCCAATCACATAAGAATCTAGGAAGTTTGGGGGAAGAGAATGCTTTAATATCCTACCAATATCTTGCTTACTACTGAGGTGTGTGCTCTGTGGTGTTCTCTTGCCCTTGGTATCTTACATGAGTTTCAAGTATTTCCATCTGTAAACACGTGTTCAAGAGGTCAGCATCACAAATCTCAGCTTAGTTATTTGGAAACAAGACTCTTGAGAAACTTGAAAATCTTTGAGAAAATCTTATGATCAAAGTTGAGTAGGATCAATAAAAACCTTTTAGGAAATGATTTTTGTAGTACTCTGTTCTTGGGTAAGATGTGGCAAGAATCGCTGTGTCCCCTCCCTGACACCCTCTGCTGCTATAATTCACTGCCTAATTCTAGTGCGATGGGATGGTTTTCTTGTTTACTTCAATGGTGTCCTTTAAAATAGGAGTGTGAAAACAAGTTGTGTTTTGTTTGTTTATTTTTGATGTCTTGTTTCCTGCTATTGCTCTATTCCAGCATTATTGCCCTTTACTGTTGCTAGTCCAGGTAAAGTTGGTGGCTCATTGTGGGCACCCAAATCAATGTTTGTTGAATTAATTAATAGCTGATGGAGTTAAATAAGGATCAACAAATTGTGACCTGCTGTTCTGCCTGCAGTGTGTTTTGGATTATCAAAAATGCAGCCATATTTATTTACTTAATTATTTTCTACAGTTGCTTTCCTGCTGCAGTGGCAGAACATGTGGCCTGTGCCCACAAAAATCTAAGTATTTATCATCTGGTACTTTACAGAAAGACATTGTCCATCTCTGGATTAGAAGATAGATATCAATAATGTGATACCATCACCACCATCATCATCAACATTGCAGCTATCATACATGTATTATATGGTCTAGGTACATTAAGTGCTCTTGTATGCTTCCTTTAATAGCTTTTTCTATATACTAGTTATTATATCTACTGTCTTGCAAATACAATCGACACCCGGAGAAGTCATTTCTACAAAAAGAGAGAGAAAAAGCCGAGAGGTATCTGAGCTCAAATCCACTCCCTGCTCTCTGCTTCCAACCTGTCTGACGCCACTCATTTCGATCTTCATACTAAGCTAAGCTGGGATCATTTTTACCATAGGCATTTTGGTGAACACGAGAAAACCACGTAAGTTGTCAATGTTTCCATTTTCTTGTCTTTCATGGGCTGAGGAGAAGAATAATTTTTTAAAGAAAAGAAAACATAGTGAAAAATAAAAGTGTCCTAACCTAGTATTGTAAATTTGGTCATAATGAATTGTTACTCTCTATTACAAATCTTTCTTGGCTTGTTTGTTTCTAAGGCAAGGATTACAGGGGCACTTTTTAAAAAAAATTTACTACTGACACTAATATAGAGCAAATGTTAAGAATCCAAAATAGAACTATTTCATAGGAGAAACTTTGAGAGATTAAGCAATTGGGCTTTAAAGTGGAATATGAAATTTAATGTGGCTAATTGGTGCACTTGGGTAGAAATAATGCTGAGACTTAAGTACAGTTTAAATAATGCTTAATTAGTTAATATGGCAGAAACTATTTGTGTGTACTCCAGGAACAAATGCTTACATTTCGGATTTAGTGTGCAGTTATGGTGGAGAGAGCTACGACATTGTTAGCGGTGTTCAGAGGGCCGTCCTATAACTCTGGAGACAGGTGCCTTTTGTAAGGAGCTGATAAGAACACGCGTAGGCATCTGGTCCAATCTAGGACTCATTAGGAAAAAAGACGGGAAGTCTGTTTCCAGGAGCTCGAAGTGACTGCCGAGGGCATGAAGGCTCTTCAGTTATGTGAGACAGCAGTGAGAGCTGAGACTGAGGCAGAAACTCTTGAACATGAGTCTTAAGGACCAAGTGGTTTGGAATTCTGGCCCTCTGGCACTCCAGAGGTCTTATTCCTGGTGTGGTGCCTGTCGCCAAGCCTCCTGGTGGCAGCTCTGTGCTCATCACATGGACTCAGCCATGTTTGTATGGCCAGATTCTCACAAATGCCACCCTCTGTGTACCTAGCAATTGTATGTGTTACAGCTCAGCCATGCCAAAGGTGCAGTTGTCATGGGTTTTCTGTTTTCCTGTTGGAAAATGAGCCTGTGGAGGCCCAGGGTCTCTCTGTCGTGATAATACGGGCATTGTTGGAACTGACGCTCCTCTGTCTGCTATAGGAATCTTATTTCTGCCCTTTTACTTTCTCCTTGTCTTCCTCTGAAGAAGAAAAATAGGCTATGTATAGCTTGTTATTAATTATGAAAGAGATCAGGGAAGGACAGAGATAGAAAATTCCACATCATGTTTACAGAAGATGCTTTACTGGGGAAAGAATGCTGATAGTAAAGAAGAAGAGGGCACTGAAATTAGAGGAAAGGGTCCATCATGAAGCTCTGAGGTAGATTATGCATGAGGCCTTTCTTTTGTAAAACATATAAGTACATATTTAAGTTGATTTTTAATCCATTATGGCTATTTAAGTGTATTTCTTTAAGCACAATCTACTTAGTCTGGACTGCACAGCCTTTAGAAGTATAATGTTAGAATTACAATGTTAGAGTTACAGTATTAGCATTATGTTGGTGTCCCTGGTGTTAACAGAGGGCTAGACAAGTTGGGAAGATTAAAGTGTTTCAAATAAGTAAATGAACAAGAAGGGAAAGAACTCAGTAGTACAAACTAGAGTTGTCTAATGGAAGACAGGCACTTTGCTCCCACAGTCTCCAAAGTATTTCAGGTCAGCATTATAAACAAGTTGTGGGAGCCTAAATCAACTCCTTCAGGGCACAAAACATACCAGGAGTTGCATCAGGAGCTTCTGCCTTGCTGTGTGAGACAAGAGCTCGAGTGCTGTCTTAGTTACTCATTCGTTGCTGGAGCAAAATACGTGACATTCCCAATGCAAAGGAGGAAAGATGGATTCTAGTTCACAGTTTCAGAAGATTTCTCACAGTCCATTCATGGGGAGGGGACAGTGGAGGGAACACATGGTGGGCACGGGCTGAAGAGCGGCTCTAGCGTTGCAGACAGAAAGCCGAGTGAGGGAAGAGTGAGAGGATGTCTGGAGACCAGACAAGGGCAGAGCTTTCCCAGGAAGAAGCTGAAACACTGTTTCTCCTTCCTTTATTTATTTGGTTCAAGCTGCCAGTTAGGATCTACTGCACCCAAGGTAGGTGCCCCTCATGCACTTCCTGGCCTACAAGTCAATAACACACATCTGAAGGCCATCCTCGCCACCCCCCCCCCAAAAAAAAAAAAAAAACTTGAAAAAATCGACACAATCCATCCAGGACAAGCACTGAGCATTCAGCTCTTCCAGCCAGGCCCTACCTCCCAGTAGCACACAGTTCCACCGTTATCATACTTCATCAAATACAAGAGGCTTTTGCGGGGGTGGGGGTGGGGTGGTGGGTGGACCCTCCAGATCCACGTCAAACAAAGTGCGTAGACTAGAGAACGTTTCTCTTCTCCCTTCTTCCTTCCTTCTTCCCTCTCTTCTTCCCTCCCTCCCTCCCTCCTTCCCTTTCTTGCTTCCTTCCTTCCTTCCTTCCTTCCTTCCTTCCACCATGTAGTGACTAAAGGGAATCTATTAGAATGAATAATGACAGAGTTATAAAGTACATGTAGATTAGTGGAGAGCTTACTAAGTAGTTAGCACTGGCCCACATTTAGAACACTGTCTGCAGCAAAAATTACGCAATGCATTTTACGTGTCCTTCCTTGACCTCACACACAAAAGCTGGAGGCATGGGAAATAGGAAAGAAGGATAGTCAAGTTGATGGGCAACCGGACTTTTACTCTTTAGTCAACAGATCTGCTCTGAACACCAGCTATGAGGCACTGGAGTTATATATACGATGACTGTGTTTGCTTCCCAGAGGAACATAGGATGTTGGGGAGGAAGAGTGCATACAAACACGGTATTAGTTGTGATGAAATGGGAAGGGGCCCAAGCAATACAACTCATGTGCTGCTGAATTCCACAGGAGGATAAAGGCACATTTCAATGACAGGGATAAAGGAATTGAAGGCTGAGGTGACACTGGAGCCAAAACTAGAAAGTCAGGTGAAGTTAGATGTCAGGGGGCTGAGATGCGAGGATGCGCATTGTGAACAGAAGATGGGGGTGGAGATCCCAATACATAGCTCCAACAGATAATACAGGTTAGTCATGAGGACTCGCAGCAGTGCAAACTCTGGGAAGCTTGGGGCAATGGCTGCTCATCAAAGCTTGCAGGGTGTGCATGTAACCAAGGGCTTGAGTGGGGTGAGGCATGAGGGAGGGGTAGGGCCTATAAGAAACTGCTAAGATGAAAATGTTTAAAAAGCATGGGCATAGTTCAGCTCTCACAACAACATGTTTTGCTGTGGAACAAGGTCACGACCTTGCTGTCAGCAATCTTCTGAGAGCCAGTATAGCTTACACAAAGAAAAAAAAATCTGATGTTGCTGGGCTTTGCAATCTCTCTGGTCTTCTAGGACCAGGACATGAAGAATTCTATCAGGAGCAATCAGTAAGAGCCTGTGTGGGTTGGGGGTGGGGGTGGCAGGTTCAGCATACCTCCTGTTTGCGAACTTTCTTGACTGATTTTTCCCAGCAGACATTCTGTCCTTCTGCACTCCAAGTGTTTAAGCGCTGTGCTCACCACTTTAACCTTGAGGATTATTGAAATTTAGGGTCACTAAAATGAAGTTAAGTAGTTTAATAATCTTCCCTATGGCCTGACTTCTATATCCCACCATGTGTGCTCCTCCCAAGACCTCACCTGGTACAGACTTAGAACTTAATCTATTCTCAAGAAGAGGAGAGGGAGAGATTGACCTGACCTAGCGCCTTGACTGATTTAAGATTGCAAGGCCTAATGCTCGCATTGGAGTTGTCTTGCTAGTTCTGAGGCTAGAGAATAGAGGGAGGTAATCTAACTCCTGCGCAGTGAATTAGTGGCGGAGACCTATGCACCTGTTATTGTTGTTACCCACAATTCCTGTAATGGCAATTATCCTTATCGGCACGCGCAACAGAGAAGCCACAATGGAAACGACTCTCGTGAATTGCTCTTTGGTGCTGCAGGTTGTTCATTTCTCACAGTTCTGACCTGCGGTCTTTGTTCATAAGAGTGTAAGCCACAGTATTTAATTCTGAAAAGTATCAATTCACAGTTGTTTAACCTATAATGAAACTCATCGTTTCCTTGGGAATTTTTGTTTACTCTTTTTTTATGTTTTTAACAAACAGAGTAGTTACTAGTTGATATGGACCTGGTAATTAAAAGTGAAAATTGCATTAATTCTGTGCTCTAAAGTCTTAAAAAAGAAGATAGTTTGATAAGTATATTGTTATATTTGCTGAGTTGTGCTGCTAGGCTCAAATGTCTGTAAGAATTTGAGAGGACACAGGAAATAGGAAATTTGATAAGTTTTAAGTGATTAGTTTATAGTTCTTTAAGTAGAAATCAGTTCTTTTTCTTTATCTCATTCTTGTCTACTATTCATTTTTCAGTAGTAGTAATAACAACCTATATTTTGAAGCATCTGGTTTTTGACGTATTGTTTAAGAGTATTTTTGATTTTTTTTAGTGTTCTAATCCATGTGGATAATGAAAAACACCTATGTCTCTGATGCTGTTGGTAGCATCAACAGTGGTTTATTCTATCTACAGATCCAAGGGGTTATCTCCTCACTTTCTGGAACTGCTCTGCCATTCCAAACTCAGGCCTGTCTCAAGGCAATTGCAGTGGCAGTGCTCGAAGGGATGCCAGATGCTTGACCCAGGTCACTTTTAAGATAACATTGCTGCGTAGAAGAAAAGCGGAAGGGCTCCTGCAGTGTAGTGTGGTCCCACGGAGGGCTTCATTTTATGGAGTGTAGATTAACATCTCTCCCAGATCTTGGTATAGGATATGCCACCTTCATTTTGTATGATGTTCTTTCCACTTTGATTGATAGGTGAGCTGAATACATCATTGTGAATCACTATGTATAATTTCCACAGCTCAGAAGATCCCATACCGATATGAAAGATAAACAAGCAGCTAATTGAGGCTTGGAAAGGGGAAAGCAGTTGGGATAAGTGCAAGGAAAAAGACCTGAGGGTGTGTCCAGCAAATACTCAACTTTCAGATTTAAGAATAGGAAGGACTCTCAAGTATGCAGCCTTCAAGACATTTGATTTAGGGCCACATAACTTGGATTTCAAACATGCTAAAGTTATTGCTGCGATTTGGAATAGGTACATATCCTTTTATTTTGTTTAGAAGTTAAGATTATTAAATGTTGGATAAAACATCAGGACCATGGGGTTAAATGAAGGATGTAAATTCACTGGGGAAGTTAAGAAACTGGGACACAAAGTTGTACTACAGTGCCTGGGTCAAAATGTTGGTCTGAGATACAGGAGAAGGGGCATGTTATTTTACCACCCTGTGACTTAGACTTTTTGTTTTGTTTTTGTGCTTACCTGTAGGAGAGATAAGATAATGTAACCAAACTCAAAGATTTTTAATTTATGAAAAATGATTTAAACAATTACCTGCTATAAGTATATGAATATTAATTTGTAGTACTAAGGTATTAGGTCCAAACAGACAAAAAGGTTCAGGGGGAAGATACAGGAAATCTCAAGGGAAACTTTGGCAGGATACAGGTGGGAGATCTGATTGCAATGACATACAGTAAGAGCTGGGAACCATGGGAAGCAGTGGTGTAGTTTCCTAATGACAACTCTTAGGTTCTTTCTCAAAATCTCTATTTCTGAAAAACAAAGTTCATATATCATGGCCAAAAGCAAGAGGAAAATATGGTAAGCATGGAATTTGATACATTCTTTGTTGCTTAACCTACTAAGCCAAGGGGAGAAGATTATTGCATAAATTTGTAGGCTAAAAAGAAAAGCTGTATACAACACCCAGCCCCCTGGATAGGAAGGACTTGGACAAGAAGAGACACTATGGTACTGTGGGTCATTATGAACATAACGAATGTACTGTAGCTCCTTGAAAGCGGTTATGGGTGAAATCCTTATTTTAAGGTTTCAGCTTGTTTTTTTTTTTTTTTTTTTTTTTAATTTTTTTTCCCCGAAACCTTTTCAATTTCCTGAAGGACTGATTGACTTAAGAGTGCAGAAGTGGACTCAGCCAAGTTGGAAACCAAAGACTTGGGAGTTTTGGAAATAGGCCGATGGCTCCTCTGATCAATCCATTCTTTAGAGTCTTGCTTCTCTACCTGATGTTAGTAGCTTCCCCCAGAGGAAAGGGACACTGCATGGTAGCCACCTTCAAGACAGCATGTTTGGAATAGTTAAAAACTCAACTCCTTATAGAAACTGTGGAAGAAATGCTAAGTTACCTGTGTGTGAACAAAGCAGCCAGGGATTTTGACACAGAAGTGAGATGAATGACTGTGAAACCCTCCTGAGTTCATGCTGAGGCAAAGTGCTGCTTCAAATGGAGGAAGGGGAAACATCAATGACAGGGTAGAAAGAGAAGCAGTGGTCAGCAATGGTGAACCTCTGTTCCTGTGGGCACAGGAAGTCACTGAGTCCCCAGACTCATGGTTCTAATGTGTTATAGAACATGGAATTCATGTGTTCACAGAAATAAGTAAAAGGAGGGGAAACTATACTGTACATCACCTAGAGATGGAATTAAATGAGAAAGGGTTTGCCTAGTTAGAGCTATGAAGGGAAAATAGGGCTTGAAATAATCTGAGGCAAGGTTCATGATCAGAGAAGCGGGAGGAGCCATGTAACTACAGGAGGCCAAGAAATGAGGAAGTGATTTTTAAAAATTTTATTTTGTAAATTTGTCTTCTAAACAGGAAAACAAATGAAGTAAGATCTTTTGAGGAAGATGGAAATAATTGTGATCTCACCAAAATGATTATTATTCCTGTTTTCCCAGTGTTTCCTTCCCTCATTCCAATCTAAGCAATTCTGAATAAACAGGATTAGAATCCCTGCATCTGATATCCTTAGAAGGCTTGGCTTGCCAGGCTCACTGTCTAATGAAATAAATCATCCATATCCCAACACCCCTTTTTTTCTGCACCAAAGAGAAAAAAAAATGAATTCGTGGGAATGACTTGCTGGGAGACATAACATCAATATTTAAAAGTAATGGAACAAACACAATGAGAAAAAAATCTGTAAGCATTTGAGAATACAGGAATCCTGATCAGCTGTCCAAGCTACAAGACTGTAAGGGAGAAATCATGCCCCACTTGCTTGATAACTTTTCCCTCCAATTATATTACAAGAACTTCCCCGTGCCTGGGTAAGTTAAGCACAGTTAAAAAGAAAACAGCTCTGTTTATTGTTAGGTCTACATAACTCTAGCTCTTTGCTACCCTATCAACACTTTGCATGGCAAGTTAATTAATATCAGTTCTGAGTAGACATTTCTTCTGAAAATGTGATGGGAAGAAATTGGCCAATCTTAAAAAAAAAAAATCCAAAGCATCTTTAGAGCAAGAATTGAAGTTTGCATTAGGAATAAAGCCTTTTTTATTATTTTATATGCATGTGGAAAGTATTCATTTGCTCAGTAAACTGTATTCCATTCTGAGATATTTCTCTCTGATGCTACCATTTTCCTATTACTGTTTCTGCATTCGTTCCTTTTTATTCTCAATGAGTATTGTAATGTGTGATGAAAAGCTCCAAAAAATTTGAAGTTAGTCAATTTGTTTGAGTATTTTATTAGTCAGCTTTCATTTACTGTAACATATACCTGAGATAATCAACTAAAAAAGGAGCATTTTGTTTTGGCTCACAAGTATGGAAATTTCAATCCATGACGAATTGGCCTTGTTACTTTGGGCCAGTGTTGGCAGCCTGATACGGCATTTGGGAAAACATGGTGGAAGAAGCTGCCGATCTCCTAGCAGAATGTGGTAGAGGATGAAAAGCTTATACCCTCCAATACCTTCTGATGGTACAGCCCTGAGGAACTAAGACCACTCTCATACTTTTTTTTTTTTTGAGACAGGGTCTCACTCTGTAGGCCAGGCTGATCCTGAGAACTCATTTTGGGGCCCATACTGGCCTTAGACTCACAGCAATCCTCCTGCCTCAGCCTCCCAAGTGCTGGGATTACAGGCATGTGCCACCAAGCCCAGCTGATATGGTGCTGAGGATCCGGACTTGGGTACTTAGCACATGACTTAACACTTGCTAGGCAAGCACTTCAACCACTGAGCCATTCCTCCAGCCTAAACTTTATAAAGGTTCCACCACTTCCCAATAGCTCCATGTGTTAGAGACAAAGTCCTGGGCACATGAGTTTTTGGCAGTCTAGATTGAAACCATAGCAAGTACCAGCACTAAAATGTATCACCTAGTTTTTTATGTATTCCATATTGTTGGAAATACTACTGTGATGAGCAAGTTGTGTTTAGGATAATGTGTATCAAGTGCCTGGCACACTCTAATTCATGTTCTCTCTTTTCTTGACACAACTCTCTGACTCTCTGGATGCTGTTTGGCCTCTTTGCTGATTTATTCATTATAATTATCATCCATTCTTTACGTGTTGAATTGCTTCAAGGCTCAATCTCCAGCCCTTAGCTTATCTATCTCATATCCTTAAATTATCATGTTGAATTTATATATGTGTGTATGTGTGTGTCTGTGTGTGTGTGTGTGTGTGTGTGTGTGTGTGTTACTGTCAACTAGTTTTGACTTTTTAGAACCACAAATTTATATGGTTAGCTGCCTCTGACAACTTGACAACTTCTTTAGGTGACTCAAACTTAAATTGACTGTTTTGTTGATCTCCCAGCCTTATACCTACTCCCTCTTTGTTTTTTTTTTTTTTTTCCACTTGGATAGTTGACTGTACCATTTACCCCATTATCAAGCTCAAACCCCCAGGACACCTTTGATTTCTTTCCTTGCATGATGTTTCCTTTCCATTATTTTTGTCTTCAAAATAAATCTTGCATGACCTGTTTATTGTCACTTTTAATGTATAAGTATAGTTAGTCAAGGATTCATTTCCTCCTTCCCTTCCCCTCTGGAAATGTCTGACTATACCCATTCTTTGCAATGGAATTTATGGGGCCACATATAGAAGGAGTTTTCTTTTCTGACTAACAGGCCACTGCAATATGTGACCATGAATATGGCATATGTCCATTTCTTCTGCTGTTGTTCTTTGCTCTGGGGTCACTACTACAATAGACAAGAATTATCTGTAATCATTGCTTTTGCCGGACAAGTATGGTGGAATGGCAGATAGTAAAGTGGTTGACAGTGAATGTAATGATGTGTCAAGGAAAATAAACGGTATGAAAGGAAGTAAAGATGAGAAAAAGATGAAGTCCAGTGAAAAGGCGATAGTACCCGCAGAGTAGCACGCTGGCAGAGTTGGGAATTTGTGGACTCAAGATTCTAGATGATAGGTGCTGGAAGAGATTGAGGATATTTGAAAAATGAACGTATAGAAGACTGAGATGAGTAAGTCACTGAGGTCCTGGGTATGACTGTGGGAGTGAGTGCCTGAGATCGCTGACAAAGTCATTCGAAATGAATAAACCAAGAAATGAGGGGCAAGGAGTGTGGGAGGGATCACTCATGAGCATGTTGAAGTCCTCTAGAATTGCCAGTAGTTTTGGATTGATTCAGTGATAAAATATTTATGAAAGTGGAAGAGTCATCCCCGAGTATATGGTAACTGCACCAGAGAAAGACTGTAATACAGAGGGTAAGTAAGAAGAGTGACTTTAAGGTGACAGTGTAGAACAAAGAATGCATCTATTCTGCCTCTAAAATCAGTGGCATATGGAGTGTAAGAGAAAAAGCAGCTACTGTTTGAGAATGATATCAAGGAGGTGGTGTGCTTGAAGGTCAGCCAATAGTGCTGGATAGCAAACGTGGGTTGAATAAATTAATGCATGAATAATAGCTGTTATTACATTTCTTTTTAAATTTCCATGATATGCTAGGGTAAGAGAGAACAAAATAAGTTATTACAGAAGCTCTTGGTCTTCTGCACAGTGTCGTGAAATCATCACAATTTAATGTGACAAATGCACGGAAAAGTGTCCTAGATGTTACTGGGACCAAAATAAACTGATCGGGTAACTCTTACAGGTTGGGATGAAGGTTTAGAGTAAGTTAGAGAATTTCCTGGAGAAAACAATGGCTTAAAGACAAACAAGTAGTTGTCTCAGTTTAGCTGAGACAAGAGCCTGACTCTGTGAAGCTTGAGAGTGCCTCGGGGGCACTGGGCTTGGTCAAAAAAAAAAGAGGCTGCCTTTCTTATCAACTGTCAAAATCATATCAAAAAATAATGTCTCGTGACTCCCTTCCTTTGTGCGTCTGCTCTTCGCTGAGAGGGCAGGTGTTCATTCTTCCTAGATTAATAAATTATTTCAAAAATGTTTCTTATAAAACGAATTTTCTTCTTCCTTCCTGAAAAAGCATCAGATGATATGATCTGTCATGAAATCAAAGAGCACGATGGCTTGTGCAACTGTATTCTGATGGCATCAAGAGGTGTACACTGCAGGCATACATGTGTTACCACTCTAGATATTCAGCCCTAAATCAAACCACATACACATGAACTACTGAGTCTTGTCTAGTTCATGAAAGGCCCCCCAAGTACAGCTGTGGCTGAGGCAAGAATACACTAACTGTGATCTCTTGAAGGAGTGATCTTTATCTTATCCATCACTGTGTTTCCAGTGCCTAGTTCAGCATCTGGCAGAGGGTATACACTGAAAAAATGCAACAAAAAAGCTTTTGATTGTATTTTATTCAGTTCTAAGCAGTGGTCCTGAAGAGCAGAGGCTTACAAGAAGTCATTCAGCATTGTTGTAATGTAATGTGATAGTACTAGCTTAGAATACAGTGTGCTCTCAGGATTTCAGGACTTTTGAACATAAAGTGACACATTAGACACAACATAAAGAAATCACTGAGTTATGTGGATGCTCATCAATTTATGCTTCACCTACAAAAAAAGAAAAAAAAAGTCTCTTAATTACTAAATGAGAGAGTCCACAAAATAATATTGGTAGAGTGGGAACTACATCTATACTTTTATGGTCCAAGTTTCATTGCTAGAACTGATATTTGCAAATGGCATTGTGTTTTAGCAAGAAGAAATCCAGGGCTAATTTAGGCTGCATTAGAATTGGGTTAGCAATATCTGAGAATTGGAGAAGAGAGCAGAACTTGAAGTCAAGCAAAACTGAGGCCAACTCAAGTGACCTTGGAAAGTTACCATACTCTATGTGAGTATTTGTTTCTCCATCTGTAGCAAGAACATAATTACAACTAATAAATTAGGCTTTAGTTTAGGATTATGCAAAGTAATATTCTTAGATATTACTTGCCACAGTACTGGGCATTCAAAACTGGTAGGTTCTTCATGTTATTATCAGTAAAAGCCCCATATTCTTCTGATATAGTTGGTTGGTGACATGTTGTGAACAGGGAATAGTGGGAATGTAATTCTTCTTATTGGTCAGATATGTGGGAGGGTGGGCATTGTACCCCCTGTACCTGTACCCTGGCTTAGCTAAGATGGCACTAGGTATGCCAAGGCTTTTTGCTTTGATGTAATCTCATTTGCGATCTATTTTGCTTTTGTTTCCTGTGCTCTGGTGAGTCGTATTCCCAAACCATTGCTTATCCCAGTGTTTTGAAATGTGTTATGGTTTGGATCAGTAGTATTCCCCGGGAGTCGTATTGTTTGTATGTAGTGGAATACTTATGCAACTTTGGGCTGTTTGGAGGTGGGACCTGATTCAAAGGAGAAGATGCTTGGGGCTTTATTTGGAGGAATGGGGTCAGCTTGTTGAGATTGAGGGGTGCCCCAAGCCAGAGCTTTTCAATATGTGTTATGGACTTGTGGTTCAGTAAGTGAGAGAAGGTCACCCACCCTAGGTGTGTGGGACCCAATTGGTAGCTTGAGCCAAGTAAAGGAAAGAAGAATCATTGTTATAGCTTCCTCCAGGGCAAGCTCTGGACTTTGCTTGGACTTTCTCCTCTCTTTTTTGGCTTTCTGTCTGCTATGGGGTGAAGAGATTTAGTCTGACTAGACATCTGCCATGTGCTTCCACTGTTGTTGGCCACCTATGAATGGACTGTGTGAGACCTTCCAAAACAATGAGCTAATAAATCTTTCTTCCCTTAAATTGTGGATGTTGGGTATTCTGTCTCAGCAGCAAATAAGTAATTCAGACAGAATGTGTTTTTAGTTTCATCTAATAGTTTCACAGTTTCAGGTCTTATGTTTAGGCCTTTGGTCTATTTTGAGTTGTACTATGAGATATGTAGGAAAAAACAGAATGGATTTTCATAAAATACTGAAAATAGAATTATCATATGACACAGTAATTCCATTACTGGATGTATATCCAAAAATATGAAATCAACATATAAAAAAGATACCTGCATGCCAATATTTATTTCTTCAATGGTCATAGTGAAATAAATAGATGTGAATAGATGTGAAATAAAATTGGTGTCCATTAACAGATGAGGATGAATAAAAAAGTAATATATATAGTATACTATGGATATGTCTAAGTTACTTTTTCATCACTGTGACTCATCACTCATTCACAACTTAGGAAGGAAAGATTTATTGTAGCTTACAGTCTCAGAAGGTCTCAGTCCATTCACAGGTGGGTGGCTGGAAAATGGTGGATTCAAATGGTGGGGCTGCAGCTAGAGCTATAGCTGCCCAAGAGACAGAGATTCTCACAGCATGATTGAAGGGTGGAACCAGCACATGCCCCTCCAGTTCAGGCCCTAACTATCCACCCCTTTCAGCCAGGCCCCACCTCCCAACCCTTCACAGTAGCCATAGGAACATGAGGCTTTTGGGGAACACTGCAGATACAAACCACCACATTCTGCACCTTGCTCCCAAAAGACTCATGTTTACTCCCTTAAGCAAAAGGTATTTAGTCCTTTTCTAAAAGTTGCCACAGTCCCAGTAGTTCCAGTGTTGCTAAAGTCCAAGTCTAAAGTCTTATCTTATCTTATCTGAGAGTTTGCAACTCTCAGACTGTGAGTTCCTGCTAAAACCCAAGAGGTAAGCACTTCCAAGATAAAATGATACAGGGTAAAGATTTCCATTCCAAAAGGGAAGAATAGGAGGATAAAAGGCAATAGGACCGAAACAATTCCTAAACCCCAGCGGGGCAAGGGTTCGATCCTGCAGTCTCAGGCCCACCACCTAGAGTAAACTGCAGCAAGATGTGAACTCCAAAGGCCTTAAGTGGCCCTGTCCCTACAGCGTCACAGAAGGCTGCTGCCTGCGCCTTCTCTGTTTTGGGCTGAATCCACTCACGGCTGGCAGCTTTCCTCCGTGGATGATGCCTGCTCCTGGCTCCTCTAAATTTCTGGGTTCTCCACTGCACCTTTGGCTTCTTCTTTATAACTTCTCGCACTGTCTTCCCAGGGGTACACTTCCTGGCTTCGAAAGCCTTTCTCTGAATGATGGGGGAAGCCCCTGTGAGCCTACAACTCGGATACTCACAAGCCTCTAAAGGCAGGACTGTGCGGACATTGCCAAGTTCTGCCACTGGCTTGAGCAGCAGCCTGGCTCCCTTGGACCAATGCTATAGAAGTCTCCGAGTTCCTAGATAGTTGAATTTTAAAAGACAGTTTTTCTTTTGGCCCTGTGGTACACTTTCCCCCCCCCCCCCATTTTATTGATATGTATTAGTGCAAGAATTAAGGTTTACAATGAAGTTGATTTTGTGTCCATACTTATCTTGTCGAGACGACAAAGACTTTCCCACTCTCCTTTTGTCCCTCCCCCTGTGGTACACTTTCCAGAGCAAAGTCTTTTGCCTTTCTGCCCTTGAGCTGGTGATGGGTGGGGTCTTGCTGTCTTTGGAAATGCCCTCCTGGCATCTTGCCTATAATCTGCATGGTAAACACTTGGCTTCTTTTTAATGCTAGTCTCTTTAACTTCTCTGTGCACTTTGGCCCCACCACTGGGGCCATTTTGGCTTGGTACTGTGAATCTTTTATATGACTTTTCTCTGCCACTTTATCCTGTCTTTTGCCATAGAACTGCCTAAAAGCCACAAACAGCAGCCATGTAACAATTTGAACATCAGTCTGCCTTGAGATTTCCTCCACCGGAGTAAGAGGTCTACTGCCTTTAATCTGTTTCAGGGAAAGTCTCTGGATCAGGGAAAAACTCTGACAAACTTTCTGCGGATACAGTCCTCCTTGCCATCTAAAACTTCTTGAACCTGGCCTTTCCAATCCACAGTTCTGTCAGCCTTTTGGTCCTCTGAGCTCTGACCAGAATCTCCCATCAAGCTCGGCTCAGAGCACTCCAAGGCTTCTCTAATCGGCATTCTCAAACCTTTCCAAATTCCTCCCACAAACCAGTTTGAAAGGCTTCCAAACCACATGGTCAGGTAGAGGCTTAACAAAGACCTCATGTATTTGGTACCAGTTTTGTCTTAGTTATTTTTTCATCACTGAGATTCAATACCTGACATCCATAACTTAGGGAGGAAAGATTTATTATAGCTTAAAGTTTAAGAAATTTCATGGGTGGGCGACTGGAAAATGGTAGAATCATGTGGTGGTGCCACTGCTAAAGCTATAGCTGCCCAGGAGACAGAGATCCTCACAGGATAGTGGGTCAAAGAGACTGGGAGAAGGGGTAGAGCCAGCATACGCCTCACCTCTCCAGGTCAAGCCCTGAATATCCGTCCCTTCCAGCCAGGCCCCACCTCCCAACACTATATGGTATCCAAAGGTACGTGAGACATTCGGGGGACACTCCAGAATCAACCACGACAGGATATATATATATATATATATATATATAATACATATATAATATATACATAATTTATACATACATATATGTATATATGAATCAGAACAGAATAATATTCAACCATAAAGAAAAATAGAATCCTGTAAGTTGTAGCAAAAATAGATGGACACAGGAATACAGTTTAAGTGAATTAAGCCAGACACAGAAATATAAATGCTGTGTATTCTTTCTCACAAGTGGAGGATAATAAAATAGTTCACCTGGATGTGAAAATTTAAAATATTGAGTATTAGACATTGAAAAGGTGGTGAGAGTAGATAAAGACAAGCTTGATTTAATTAGTGCACGCTTTACACATGTGTTGAAGTATGCCACTGAACTCAGTTGATATGTAAAATGATTGTAAGTTAATAAAAATTAAAATAATATATTTTAATCTGAATACATTTGGAGGTAAAGAATATTAACATGCTGACAACTTTTGGTGTCTCTTTCTGGTTGTGCTGAATCAAAGAGAAAGAATAGAAATCATCAGGCAGGATTTTGGATGACGGGAACCCTAATGAAAATGACACTAAGGCAAAAGGTGCAAAACTGATGAAACAGTGGTCTCAGAGGCAGTGTTCTTGCACCATTCAAATATTTATCAGGTGAAAAGGGAAGGTGTGAGACATCTTGCCACACTTAGGGACTTTACACATCACCAAGATGGGGACACTGAAATTAAGACTTAGGAAGGTTTTCATGGCCTGAGATGCTGAACGTGTGAATTTGAAAAGTGTCAGCTGCGGTGTAAAGCAATAACACGGGGGCTGGCAAAGATTATTTGGCTCTGAAGGAGGTGCCTTGGGGAAGAGATGTCATTTAAAGGAAATTAAATTTATAGCCCTGACAGAGGAACATTAATTAATGATAATAGTCCTGACTGGGTAAAGTAAAGGCATGGAAATATTCTTTCCCCAGAATTTTGTTCTCATTTTCTACATATTTGCTTTCAGATTCTGTGTATTACCAAAATTAAAGCCAAAGCAAGATTAAAAGAAGCAAATACAGCTGAAATTGGAAAAAAAAAAGACTTATATAAAGGAAGTTTTTTTGTGTGTGTGGAGGGGGCCACATCATGAGCTATAGTCTGATTTCCCAACTTAAGAACAGATGGAGAAATCAATTTAAAGACATAGAGAATCATTGAGTGCTGAGCTAAAAATGTTGAACGGGTCAAATCTATCCCTTTATTGTATAGATGAAAGGACTGAGTTCAAGAATTATTCAGTGACTTGCCAAAGATATTGCCTGAACTTAGTGGGTAACATTAGACCAAATGCACTAGGATGAGAAAATCTGGGTGTATATGTAGTTGTTACACAAAATTACTCTGCACCCTTCATCAAAGCTTTTGCAACAGGTAAATGTTTTGTGTTATTTTACTATCTGAAACTTAAATAAGAGGAACATTTTGTTTAGACCTTAACCTCAAATACAAATACTGAAGCTATGCAAAACAGACTGTGTTCTGGGTTCTAAGGGCCTACTATAAAGTCAAGTAGATAGTCCTGTCCTTTCTGAGAAAGCTCAGTCTGATAAAGCACTTGGCAATCTTTCAAATGGCAAGTATGTGACTTTATTACAAATGTAATAAGTGAGATCAAGGGAAAACAAGTAATTGCACCACAGTTACACAGGGAATAAATGGTGTGGGGAGCCTGGTGCCTTCAGCTTCCTCCTGAAGAATTCTCGACGTCCCATCATATGAGGTTATTTATGGACAAGCTGACACAATAAGTGCTTTTCTATTAGCAAATAAAGCTGAACTTTCAAACACATAGTATTCTCAAAATTCAGCATGGTTCTTGTTGCCTAGATGCCCAGCCCTGCCCAGGGTTGGGTCTGAAGCCTTCCCTCAGACCTCACATGGTCAAGAGGTCCCACAGGTCCTAGCTGAACCCACCTACTCCCACAGGCACTAGCCACGTCCACCTGCTCCCACGGCCTCCTTTTACCTGTCTTGTCACTCACATTCTAGTAGAGCCAGAGAGTAGTCTGGCTCTGAGGTTGAACAGAGAAATCTTGCTTTCATTTTAAATGCTGATATTATGCTATTGTGGATTTTTTGTATTAGATTTTAATGTAAAACTATTTATTACATCATCTCTTAAAATATACTATTACATTGATACTATTACTTGATTACTGAGTACTTTTTTTTTCTTCTTTGAATTTTGTGACTGGGGTTGTAGATTGGATAGAATCCCATGATAACTTTTGGTTTCAACTCTTTAAAAACCCAGATTGAAATGAGACACATCCCTGTAATGTCAGCATTAGGGAGGCTGAGATAGGAGAATTGCCCTCAATCCAATGTTAGCCTGGTTAAATAGTGAGTTCAGGACCATCCTGAGCCACAGAGCAAGACCCTATCTCAAAAAAAGAGTAAAATAGCTGCAAGTTTTCTTTCACTCTGCCTTTCTGTTTCCATGTCTTTCATTCTCTCTATCTCTGTCTCTCATTTGTTTTATGACACATGGTCTTGCTGTGTAGACCATATCACCCAAGAACCTTCTGTGGAGCTTAGGCTCAGGATAGCCTTGAATTATCAATCCCAGCAGGTCATTTAGCCCCCTGAGTGCTGGGAGTACAATGTCTGTGCTACCACAGACTTCCTACTCATTTTCCGGACAGATCTAGTCTATATGTGAGGATTCCGTCTTCACCAGGAAATGGATTGATTTGGCCATTTACATAGGTGAGGATTTTGTATCCTTTGTTCTTCATTATATCCAGAGCTTAGAAGAACAGTTAATATTACAGAAATAAAGTTATAGAAGCACAGTTAATATTACAGAAAAAAGAAAAAAGAAAAGGAGGGAAGGAAGGAAGGAAGGAAGGAAGGAAAGAAGAAAGAGAGAAAAAAGAAAGAAAGCAGAAAACTACAGTATTTCTGACCTGCAAACATTTTATCTAAATCTCTTTAAAAACTACTTCACTAGTCCCACCTACTTCTGGCAGTTTGTGAAGAGCGGAGCTCTGGTCTTGACTGGCCTTTAGAGAATTCTAAGTAGCTAACAGAAACAAGAGTAGTTTTCAAGCGGGCCACTATAAATGTTAGGTTTGACTGATGGTAGTTCAAATAAGTTGTAACTATTTTCTGACATCTTTGCTTTCTAATCAACATTAAACTTAAGAATATTTTATTTTGGGTTCATGGCTTCCCCACCCTCAAACTTGTACCCTCATTTCAGGGGTAATTCAAGGCCTGTCGGTGTCAGTGTTGCTGTAGGTAAGAGCACATGTTAAGACTTACTTTTCTAGTAGCCTTGACTTAGTTTGCTGGGGTTTCTGAGCACAAAGTTTTTCATTTGTTACCTGCCAATAGTAATAGTTATCTTGAATATCTCAGTAGAGATTAAATAAGAAGATGTAGAAATGTATTGTATATGTAGTAAACATGACATCAGTTTAAAAGTGTGCAATTGCTAACTCATGATAAAGCAATAACTTCAGATATTACTTATTTATAGAAAAATCAGGACTCAGAAACAGATAAGACAAGATTGTATATCCTAAGTTATTAATTTATGCTCATAGCCTTTCTGAACCCATATTGTGCTCCTCTGAGATTTTCTTTCTCACATTCACTGACCAGGAAAGATTATTCATGTGTCTGCGAGACTTTTCTTGGGAATGGCTTCATAAGGCTATGAGGGCAAGGGACAATGTCTGAGTCTCCCACTCTCCTACCCAAATCCAGAATCCTCAGGTACTAAGGCCAGAGACTTTGCCTCCATAACTTCAAGGATCTCCAAATCACGTGTGATCCTTCTGACTCTTGCATTATCCCAACCATATGGGCTCTCTGGGCTCTGCAGGGTGATTTTAACTGAGGGCTCAGGTGATGACTTACCACATAGCAGTAGTCTCTCCAGCTTTGTTTTTTATTTTTTTCCTAGGGCTCTTAGTCTAGATCCTGGTGGGATACAAGGAAGGAAACCTTGTTGGTTTTCTATTCCTTTCTGTAATACTAGAAGTTAAAACTTGAAAGAGAGGAAGAAGCAAAAAACAGAGAGGAACATAATGTTATTTTTGTATTGATTTTTTCCCCCCAGCTAGACTGGCTTTTAACTTGCAAGGAAATTCATTGATCTGAAGTTACCTAGAGTATCCTGAATTTTTCTAGGTGCCTTTGAAGTGAATGTTGCCTATGAAGAAGGTAGAAAATTTGGAAGCTAGGGATTGGGAGACTTTGGGAGACGTAGCCTTGGAAATGTGCTCCGGAGTACCAGCTTGCCTTTTGGTCCTTGTCTTAGTTACTTTCTCATTGCTAGAAGAGAATACCTGACATCCATGGATTTAGGGAGGAAAGGTTTATTTTAGTTCACAGTTTCAGAATGTTTCAGTCCATTCAAGGACAGCTGAAATGGTGGGATCACGTAGCAAAGGCATGATAAGAGGAAGAGTTGCTCACCTCCTAGCAGACAGGGAGTCAACTGAGCAAGGAAGGGCAGAGTTAGCACTCATCCTTCCAGGTCAGGTCCCAGTGTTCTGCGCCTTCTGCCAGGCCCAACCTCTTAGCGGTACCCGGTTCCGTAGCTATTCTACAATGTGCAAACCGACGAGCCTTCTGGGGACATTTCAGATCCAAACTTTAGCAGGCCTGAATCAGGAAAAGAACCCAGCCCACTAATAACCATCTTCTTTCCAGTCATTTTCCCCACATTTACTCTAGATATTGGTCTGTAGTCACTCTGCTTTGCTTGATTATTACAGGAAGATCGGTACAGAGGTTTACGTACCATTCTTATGAGTCATATCTTATTATCCCCATCTATAGATGCAACTACTGAGGCAGAGCAAAGCTAATTCCTTGTTCAAGACTTTGCAGTTGGTAAATAACAGAGATATATTTAAAGTGCAAACAGTGGAGCTCCAGGTCTATGCATCTAAATTTATTTAAAAATTTTCAATAACTAATAGGTGTGTGTGTGTGTGTGTGTGTGTGTGTGTGTGTGTGTGTGCGTGTGTGTGTGTCTATGCACATTTTGCATATGTACAATTTTCTTCCATAGTTGTAGTTTTTCTCAGTAAGGATTTCGTTTAATACGATCTGTTCCATCACCCCAGAACATTCCCAGGGAGTGATTTTAAAGTTGCTGTTGTTGCTCTTGTTGTGAAGCTGCCATACTATTTCTGATTTTTTTTTCTGTTCCTGGATTTCCATTTCTCCTGTTCATTCTGTGAGCTCCCCAGTATTCTTTTTTATGCATTCTTATGTTTGGGAAATTTGGTGTTAGATCCTTGCACTTTGAAAAATGATTGATATGAAATATTATGGAGATTAAGAAGAGTAGGGTTCTTTCAAAATTAAGTTTCTGAGTAGAGGGCATGTGGCAGAGGGTTCAGTTTTCTGAATTTTGAAGCCACTTTAGTACTTAATATAAAGATTTTAATACTAGAATCTAGAATTTGAGGATTTGATTCCAGGGTCTGTCTTAAATTAGCTATGTGTCTTAGGTGAGTCAAGTGTCTTTTAATATCAGTTACCTTAAAATAGGAATAATGATTTGTCTCATATCCTCATTTTTGAGAATTCAATGATATATTTAGTCAAGGTTGTGTAAAGACATATAGGGTATGTGTATGTATATGTAACATTTTGTATAATAGAGAGAGATAGAAGGTTGCTGGATAAGTAGCAGGTAGTCAGATAGATAGATAATGTGAATTGGTTCAAACAATAATAGAAGCCGGGAAGTTCCAAGATCCACCATCTGCAAGGGAGAGAACCAAGAAATGAAGTAGTCAGTGTCCAAAAGCCTGAGAATTGATGGGGAGGTAAGGGATGGTGTGTTCCGTGACTGAGTCTGAACACCAGAGAATCAGGGTTGCTAATGTGTGGTTGCTAATGTGTGAAGACAGAAGACAGGTGTTCCAGCTCTGAGAGAGCAGGAGGGAACTTGGTCATGTTCTGCTTTTTTGTTCTGTCTGGGCTGTTCACAGGTTGATGAGGTCCACTTACCATAGAAGAGGAGCTTGTTTAGCCAGTCCATTGGACCAGAGGCCAGTCTCATCCAGAAACACCCTCACTAGTAGAACCAGAAGTAATGTCTTGCCTGATGTGTGTGAGCATTCTTGTTTTCATCAAGTTGACCTGTAAGGTTAACTGCCACAGTTCAGAGTATCCCATCACCGTGTAGAATATCATTTAGCACTTAATAACTACACTATACATAGTAGGTGCTATTACTTACAGCTCAGATATTTGTTCTTTTTGTATTAATATAACAAATAAACGTTGGCATTCTGTGTAGAAATGGTTGCATGAATCAGGCTATGTGTGCTCACACCAATATTATAGCATGCTATCACTAGCCAAATCTGTAAATAAAAATAGTGAGATACTAAAACTACAAAGCTCTTTCCTAGAGTCTTGTGACTGATAAATGTCATGTTTAGTGTCCTACCTGACTGTAAATTTCTTTATCATTCATGAGACCTCGTTTGTGAAGGGAAAAGTTTCTTTCCTGGAAGCATAAAATCTAGAGCACTCCTCATTCATATACGTAGTGCTAAGATTTGGCAATCCTTGTCACCATTTATACCTAAACCCCTTCCTACCTATGATCTATGACATCTCCCGTGTCCTCTTACACAGGTTGAATTTGATTCTCCAGTTCATATCCTTATAGGAAGGAAAATTGCTTTATTGAAGTTATACTTTGTACTAAACACTTAATATATATATATATATATATATATATATATATATATATATATATATATATATTTAATTGTTGTTCAGACTCTCAACAACCTTGGGACAGACTGACAACTGTATTCATTTAGACCCAGGGAACTTTGTTCTTAGAGGTTCTGGAACTTTCTCAAGGTCAAATAGATATCCGTAAGTACAGTCAGGAAGATAAAACAGTCTCTTGTGCCTCTAACATATATTTCTGATGTCATATGACCCTGAGCAAGGTATTCCAATAAGAAAGATGACTGGAGTGGTAATGAAATCATAACTCAAGTTGCAGGAAGAACTATGGCATGATGGTTTTAATGCAGCTACAGCAGGAGGTTTCAAGGAGATCTCAGTCATGAAAGATTCAGAGACTGGGATGACGCGTTATATGGATAAGAGGCGATGACTAAGGAGATTTAAGTCAGAGGCATTGGCTGTGCCTCAGACCTACAAAAGGTAGAGGTGGAAGGAGGGATGGGAAGCTTCACATTCTTGATGCTTGTTCACATGCCTACTCAGGGCCACCAGCAGGTCCCAGTGCTGTGGAGGCTTTCGAGTCCGAGTCACTCTTGGTTTCTTGGCTTCTTGGTTTCATTGCCACAGAGAAGTTACATCAGGGAACATGGAGCAAAGATGACACTGATGCCTTCTTTCTGGGATGGAAGTGTACAGTGCCTTCCCACTAGCTCCTGCACCTGTAGCTTCTGTTGTTCTTAGGTTGCGTCTTTGTGGGCAAACCAGAGAAAAGACCGAAAGGCAAGCCGTTTCTCACATTTCTGCTGAGGGAATAGGTGAACTTGTCCTCCAGAATGATGAGGTCACCACTGAAGGTACAGGACAAAACGATGGCCCTCCCCACCCTACAGCTCAGGGCTGGTCTCTCCCAGGTTTCTGTTTTCTTTTGTGTTCAGGCTTTTTATATGTTTGTAGACATCCCACACAGTGTGAAATAGGGATCTTGTTCCTGGTTTATAATTAAATTAAAGCTGCTTCACACACTTTTCTTTTTTAAAAAAAGCACATTAATGCTGAGTGGGCAGACTTAAAAGGAAAATACACACACATATATAGAAAATCATTAGTACAATATGATGTGTGTGTATGTGTGTGTGTGTATCAGTATCCATATGTATATACCACACTTGTTAATACCTTGTATTTTTATCTCTTTATATATAAAGTTTGTGCCTGCCTGTGTATGTATATTTATTTATGTATAAATGTATGTAGTTCTATGAAGTGTGTATGTATGTGTGTGTGTGTGTGTGTGTGTGTGTGTGCAGAAAAAATTTGCATACTTGTACTTTTTCCTCTGTCTTCTTTTGTCAGATGAGAATAAATTTTTAACGTGTGTAAAAGTGATTGGCACACTGTGCTACATTTATTTATTTATTTATTTTTGTTGCAGTAGGAATTTAATGTAGGGCTTTAACACTGAGCTATATCCTCAGTTCTTTTACTTTTTAAATTTAGAGACAAGTTCTTGCTAAGTTATAAGTTTCTCAGGCTGGACTAGTACTATCGTTCCTCCTACCTCAGCCTTTTATAGCACGAGGCTTATAAGTGTGGGCCCTCATACCTGCCTACAGCATGCTACATTTTAACATGTAAATGGACTTGACCTATGGCCTGGCTTGTAATGTAGACTCCTTACCAGCACCAGATGTGCCTTTGTCACAGATAGGGCTGCTAGAATTTTAATAAAGTAGGGAGTAGGTGGCTTCTTAGTTCTCATTATTTGTTTAATGGTACTGTAGGTAGTGCAGATAGTGGTGCAGTAGATCGTATAGATGGTGGTGCTTACATGTTCCACTTACATGTTCTTGGTGCAGTGCTTAGCTATGAGAATATAGAGATTACCATGGTAAGGTCTATGACATTACAGAATGAAGTCGAGTGGGAGAGATATTATTAATTTTAAGAGGTAAAATTTATTGCATACTTAGATACTCCAGATACTCTTCCTAGGGTACTTATATGGGTTGTGTCCTTTTTAAGTCACATACTTTTATCAGATTCTTGCAAATAAAGACACTAAGAATAAGAGAGCTTGTGTAGTGTTCCCAGTGTTGCAAAGATGGTAAGTGATGTCACTGGCATCCAAGACCACGTTCATTTAATTCATCACTGATACCTTAATCATGCTGCAAAACTATCTGTCCTTCTAATGGTCACATGCTGCATCAGTACATCCGTCACTCGTCTCAGTGATCATGTGAAATTGAGCCCTGCCATCATGGGCATTAGTGCATGTTGGAAGGGCTGAGCAGGTCTACAGCTTAGACCTGGTTTCCAGTATGCTTAAAGGTCCTTTGAGAATTTTATCACCCTCCAACCTTTCTGCTATTTATTATCTCTAAACTCCTACCTCAAGAATGTATTTTAGCTTACAGTCTCAAAGGTCGTGGTCTATTCAGGGGTGGCTGGCAGCAATCGAAATACATGGCAGAGAGAGAGGTGGAGGCAGCTTCCCCGGACAAACAGGAAGACAAGCTGAGACTAGTTGAGATTAGTCCCCGTCCTCCAGGAAGGCAGGTGCAGCTTAGGTATCCTTTCAGGTCTCCGCCCAGTGACCAGTCCCTCCTGCATGCAGGTGTGGCCACAACACACTGTTAATCCTGGTGTTGGGTATTGAGTCACAGCAATGAAGAAGTAACCAAGACACCAGACAAAGGCAGAAGGGGAGAGGAGGGATAAAAATCATGACATTGTGATAAACTTGGCCCTGGACCAATGCCTTAAATCTTACTGGGAAGATTGTGCATCCTGCCAATAGGAAAAGGCAGAGGGAGGGACCTGCGACCTAGGGATTTAAATCGCCACCCACCATATTTTCCATGTGCCTTCCTTTACTTGCATGTGGGAAGGTCTCCCTTTTTGCAAAAAGATAATTAAAGCCTCATTTTTCTGTCAAAAAAGAGGAGTGTATTATACACCATGCTTGGCTCAGGCAAAGGCAGGAGGATTTAAGGTGTAAGTCTAGCCTTGGTAAATTAGCAACTTAATGAGACCTTGTCTCAAAATAAAAATAGGCTGAAGATGTAGTCATTGTAAAGGTCCTGGGTTCTCTCCCTGGCCCTGCAAAACAAAACCATGTATCACATATTTGACACATCATTTATCATGTTGAGCCGTTGGTCATTTCTGGTGTGTATGTCTGTTTTTTTTTTTTTAGTCAGAATGCAAATTCTCTTGAAGGCAGAGGTTGTAGCTTGTCACACTTCCCTGTGTCCTTTTATCCTTTCTTGTATTATTTGTTGCATATTTGTATGCTCTGTACTGTGTGTATCATGATGGGCACAATGTTTAGAAGATACTGTGTTTGTCACATGTGCCTTGTTTCAAAGGATTGACAGAGAAGAAAGATACAAAATGAAGTTGGTGAATGTGATTTTTAATCATGCTTTCATGCTTTTCAACTTGAATGAAATAAGAAGCCGCTCAGAGATCAGTAAGGTTCCATTTTGGGTACGTGTGTGGATGACTGGCATGTCGCCAGCCAACGGAAGGAAGAAGACCCACCCAGTGTGTGAGTGGAATTAACCGAATAGAGTCGTGGCCTAAATGTCATAATAAAAGAAAAATGGAAGTGTTTCCTCTTTGGATGAGTTCTAGTCTCCAACATTTCCTGTGGACCTGGGATTTGGTTTCTTTAGCCGATCAGTGTAGACTCACACTAAGAACTCTGCAGTGAGCTTCCAGACCTTTGGTTTGGGGCTAGTGTGGCATCCTTGATTTGCTTGTTTGTCAGCTTCTGTTGTCTGGTCTGTACATCTCCCGGGTCCTCTGGCTTCCTCACATGCAGATAGCCATTTTAGCCTCTGTTTGCTCTGATCTCACAGATAGTATGCCCTGTAAGTCTACCGAGCACATTCTCTTAGGTAGTTATATACCCTATTTATTTTTTTAAGAGACCCCTGATTTATAGAGTGAACAGTGCAAGAATGGAAATAAGTGCTTGGGAGACTAGAGAGTTAGGGTGGGGAAGTGGCTGGGGAGGTAGAAGGTCCTTGCAGGGTTTCACAGTGGAGGTGATATTAGAGCTCGAAGAGGTGGAGAGAATTTTGCTGTGTAGAGGGAGAGCAGATGTGATTTCCAGGCAATAGAAACATCACCTTTGCCATGAGAGAAATAAGGATAGTGAGCTCTTCCAAGTGCTTTCAACACATTAGTTCTAGTTATCACAACATCTCTACAAAATAAAGGGATTTTTAAACCATAATTTCACAGATGAGATAAAAGCAGTTGTGGCAGCTAGCGCGCTGCTTGTCACATCTCAGCATGGGGAGTACGAGCGACAGCGGAGAGCCGGGGTCTCCCCTCCGTAGTCGTGCTGAGCAAAGAGAACTTAGCACAGAGTGCGGAGGGCTGTCATCAGAGTAACCCAAGAGAATGCGATCTGGGTGATGATCTAGCTCAGCCAAAGGAGAGATTTCAAATCCTAAGGATCCCACCAACCACACTCAGTTCCTTTTATAATTCTCCATAGGGGAAAAATGGGATTCCACTTTTAACTAGATGGGATTTCCTGGCTCTCCACATGCAGTGTTCTATGTGATATATCCCTGGCAATACAATTATCTCCTGTGATAGGAAATGGGATTCTGAAATCAAAACAAGTTTAGGTCTGAACTGTGCAGGAAAATTAGATGTTTCTACTGCAGACCTCAGAACGTTTTATGTACCAGACTGCATTCTGAAGCAGCAAATGATAGAAGCTGTATTCTCTCTGTAAACGATAGAATTTGACTATGAAGCCTTCCTGCCTAACTTAAAAAAATCACAAAGGATTAATTAAGATTAGTGTTCCACAGGGCAGAGAAACCAGATGTGTCATATTAGTAGGTGACAATCATAAATTTCAGTCTCCTAAAGACCTAGGTTCAAATCTCAGTTCTTACACTACCTTACTCTCTTATCTCCCCCAAATTGCTTAACCATCCTTAGGGTAGCAGGAAAGTATCAGAAAATGGCAATCATTGTCATTATTATTTTTATTATAATCACTTGGGATGAGGGATGGTGCAGAGGTAATTATCACTGCCTGCACTCTTCATCTGTTTTGCAGGATACCCGTGAGGACTGGTCACTGCACGGGTGTTGTGACACTGAGCTTCTGCACACTCTTTCCCTGCAGCAGCAGGGTGGCCTAATGAATAGTCAAGTCCTGCTATGGAGGGAAAGCCTTGTGCTTTACTGACAACTGTGTGAGTTTGCAACTGGCTAGTTCTGATAATACTCTTAAATAACCTCATTCACCTTTAAAGCCTGATACATTCACCTTCTGTTTATTATTGCAGGAGTTCTACAGCTATAAAAATAACCCAGCTTTAAAGAGCCAATACATTTAAAAAAATAAATGAAAGTTTCCAGGCTAGAGCCTTAGTAATTTAGAGAATAGAAGCCAAGTGAGTTTATTTCATTCACTGTGGCCCAGATGGTCTTCCTTCAGCAAGGATCAGAATAATTGTATGATTTTCGTTTAAAAAAATTTAAAGAACAAATACTCTGTTTCTAGATCCTCCACAGTGGGATTACCTCAGACCTTCTAGATCCTGAATCTGATTAACTAGGTGACCACTATCTGAGCTTCTGCAGGTATGAATTGGAAAAGTTATACTTACAGCTATGACTCGCCCATTCAGAAAGTTCTGCAGTGGTTGGCATAAAACTGTTGCTAGGTTAAGCCCACATGATTGTCTAGGGAATCTGATGGAAGAAACAGGCAAAATCTGCTATCATACTAGTAGATTGAAGTTGATCCAAAAGCAGCCCTGATGTTGAGTGTATAAGGACATACCCAAACCAGGAAGCAGTGTGGAATTGAGTGTTATTGTGGCACATGAATTGCAAGTGCTTGTAGGCTCTTAGTAGGCAGATTACACCAATTTAGAGATGGCTTTATGAAGAGCTGCGTAGACATATGGGACATGCTGAGGAAGGTGTTTTGTGAAGAATCCTTTCACTTGTAAGGGCAAGGAATTGGCTTAAATTGTCACGGTAAAAATCAAGTCTTGATGTCAGGGTAAGGTGATTTTGTAAGTCTCAGATGGGAAAGAGTGTCCAAATGAATTTTGGGTGAGTAGACAGAGCTGGAACACCTCAAGATCCAGAGGTGACACCCACTTCAATGCTTAAAGGATACACAGTTGACTACAGATCCTCATCAAGGATACTTGCTAACCTCCTCTCTTGGACAACTGGTAACAGTCTGGCTACTTAATATATTTTTTTTTATCGTAAGTGGAGCCCCATCTAAATGTCAGCTGCATCTTCTGATTGGTAAAACTCCTCTCTACCTTGACAGACCCTACACATCATTTTCCATTAGCTAGACTTCATCTTGAGTTAGGGCCCACTCAGATATGTCCAGTACGGCTGGAATTAAGGTCATATAGCTTGGAGGACATTTTTTTTCCAGGTCCTAGGGCTAGGACTTTTTATATTAGCAGAAAAATTCTTCTACAAGCAGGACAAAAGATATCACTACTAGTACAATATGTCATCACAGCATAGAAAGAGTAAGGTCTGGAAATGTGAGGGTGTTCAGAAAATTGCCTAACCAGAATGGACAGTGGTCTTAGACATACATACAAAGGAACTATTCAGGGAGATAAGGAATCCCTTTGAACTTCTAGAAAGTGATGAGTGGCTAGAAAAAGGATTAAAAATGTCAAGAAATGGAATAATGAAGTCTTGACTGTGATGTCGGTAACAACAGTGTTTAACTCTGAACTCTGATAAGACAGCACAGTTTTCTGTGCAATGGGATTGTCTCAGAAACTTTTACATCAGCAGGCAATTCAATAGTGATATGCAGGCATTTTTTTTAATACTCTCCTAACCAATCTTTAGGGAAGCATCAGGTCCTTCATTGAATTTGGAAACATCCCTTGATGGAAAAGAGCCTAAACTCAATTCTCAAGTTTTGCCTCAACTTCTTCTGGTAGGCATTTTATTTATTTTTTCCTTGCTTTAGCTATTTAATATGAAAAAAGCAAGGGAAGTACTTCTATCAAAGAGTTGTTGTAAGGATTAATGCAATGTACCTAGTATAGTACCTGGAACATGGTAGATATTTCAGAAATATTAACTCTGTCCTCCCTCTAATTTTCTTAAATTTAGGCCCATATTACTTCTCCTTATCCACTAAGTTTTCTTACTTTTTTTGACTATGAGACATTTATAACCCATGTCAGGCTAACCATGATGGAAGAGCAGGCTAACCTTTTTTGAGTGGAGGGGAGGGTTGAGAGACTGGCAATGATTTCGAGCCAGCACTCAGGCATTGAGCTGTCTAAGTTGCTCACTGATGAAATGGGCATTCTTTTTTTATTGGGCAGACATAAAGAGAAGTGACCCAGACTGCAAAGCACCAATGGTGTTAAAGCTGCCTTCCTCGAGGATTTCCATTTTGCACTTTTTATGAGCCCCTACAAATGGAATCTGACTGCATGGCTTTTCCAGACACCTTGAAGGGGAAGATTGATGAAAATTAGTTACAGATGAAACAATATCCTCTGTTTTTGTGAAATCCCCTTACAAAGAAAAGAATGGCAGAAGTGACTAGACTCTTTACATTATACTTTTGTAAAGGCTCAAAGTTACAAAATCTCAGTTCTTGTGTGAGAACTAGTAGTCTGATCTCCTTCTTGTCAATGATATTTTTGTAGCTGTCCCTCTGGGCTGGAAATATCCCAGGATGTGATGAGGGATATAAGGGAAGAGCCTCCTTCCCCTCATGCTCTTCCTGGCCCTAGTTCTGCCAGACTCCCCACCACTCCTGACTTCTCTTGGGCTATGGCCTTCCCCAACATCTGTCTGTTTTGCGATAGAGAGGAGATGGGACTCTGAGGGTCATGTATTAACAGCATTGTAGGGGCAAACTCTTACCTCCAGTTCTCTCTTCATCCTTCTGATCGAGTCACAGTGAATCTAGTCTCTTTATGCAAATTAAATAGTCCCTGCTGCTCTCTCTGCTTTAATGTGTTAGTCACCAAATTGAATTCTGCATTGGAGAGAGTCCGAAGCCTTCAGTTTGCTTTGTTGAGGAAATAATGAGGAAACCAAACTGAAAATCAGCATACTTTGATGTTTATTATATGGATAAATGTTGAGGTGCTCTGGGGGTGATAATAGCATATACAATTTGTTTGAAAAATTTTTACTTTCCAGCACCTAGACTTCTGATGTGCACAGAGAAGGACTCAGTAATTATTAGTTGGGTGAATGGAAACATTATAAAGGATGTCAGCGAACTTTCTTATGGAGTATGCCTTAGCTCATCTAACTACCAGACGTGTATTCCTCTTTTAAAAAAAATTGTAAAAAAAAATTATCTAACTGCTTTATTAAGGTATAATTTACAAATTATAAAATGTACTCATTTAAGTAGTTTATCCTTGATGGTGCAGTTATTCATGAGTGAAGTTTGTTTCAATAAAAAGCAGGAAAAGCCTCTCTCACTGAAACTGGAGGGGAGGCTACTACTATCATCTAAGCCACAGCTCCACTGGGCCCCAGGGAATATGGCTTTCTTGGAACTCAACTTGCTGGTCTCTTTATCATTCTAGGTCCTCAGAGCCACCTAGCCTGTTCCTCACCTTGGCACCCTAAGCTGTTTGTAAGAGTGCACACCCTCATGTTCCCAGAGCATGTGACCATGTTGACTCTCCTCCTCAAGGTGTTCTGGAGCATTCTTATCTAAGTAACCAAATGGATCTCAATTACAATAGTGTGTTCAAAGTGCAGATTCCTTGGTTCTGTCTCCAAAATGCCTGGCTCAAGGTGGATAGCATGGACCCAAGGAAGTTCCATTTTTAAACAAGCTTCTTAGGGCATTGTGAATTAGATGGTCCCTGCAAGATATGTGATTTTGGTGACTTATCCTTATAGCAGTGTCAGAATGGTTATGAGCAGAGAACAGGGACTGTGCTGATCCAGTTAGGGGGCCTAATCTACTTGCCTAACAGGAACCTTCTTGCATGTGTAATTGCACGTATGTAATTAAACACACTCCACACACACACACACACACACACACACACACACACACACGTGCACATACACTATATTTAATCAAAAAGATATACTATTATGGATAATTTTTAAAATGTAATTTAGAAGTGAAACAAATTGTAATTTTCTGATGAAATATATTTTAAGAGAATATACATGTAGATGTGTGTACATATATTCCTTCTGTGTGCGTGTCGGGGGGGGGGTCCTATTTTCTTTCTGGAAAGTGACTGAAATAAAGATTTAAGTCTTGTCTAAAACACACACACACACACAAAAAAAAAAAACATTTCCAGAAACTCATGGTTCACAGCTAGCTTAGCTAAGGCAAGGCCTCTTTTTGACTGGAATAACTAGCTTTGGAAATAAAAATTGAAATAGAAACTGAGGACACTCGCTGATGAGCCCACTTTACATATTTATATATCCTGCTAGGTCTTTACATGCATTTGCTTCTTAGGGGATAAATTTTCCCTTTAGTGTTTGTTCCAGCCTCCCCATTCTCACAGAGCTCCAGCTGTGCCAAGAGAGATATGAAGAAAGGCCAAGTGATCGGCCACTGAAGCTGGAAGACCTATCTCCCTCTCAGTGACCTTCCTAGATAATGAGCAGATACATTTTTTTAATATAAAGGGAATAAATCAAGGGATCTTTCAGGGAACTGGGGCAGTAACAGTGGACTTCAAGACCATCAGTTCTGAAGCAAAGGGCAGGAGCACCTTTCCCTAAGAATCAACAATGCATGAAGGCCAGATGGGAGAGGTTCACCCGCAAGATAGGAAAGGTTAAAATACATTACTTCCCCTCATCTCCCAGTCCACTCCTTGCACTGTACCCTAGGTCTCATCTAGAAGGAAAGCCATACTTCAGTGGCTGTGACTTTTACTATCAGTTGAGTTAATTCATAGGTTAGAGGTATGAATTCCTCATCTTTGTCTTTAGCTCACTGTAATTTTTAAAGTGTGAATTCAGTATCAGATGCAGGTACCAGATAGTTATGGTTCTGCAAACTTTTCTTAATCTGCACAGTGGATCTACCTGTTCTTGGTCTTTGGTTGAAACCATTTGTTCTTCTGAAAGGTATCTGCTAGGAATGGGGCTAGAAATGGAGCGAGAAAGTTTGGGGGACCAGAAGGACTATTAGTAAAGATAAAATACAGATTATTTCTTTGCATAGAACTATTGCTAATTTCTTGGTTCTTCTACTGTGTGTGTGTTATGATAATATCTTAAAAATAAGCAAACAAACAAAAACCTCAATGGTGGGAGTTTGTTTAATTCAAGGGACAATGTCAGCCTGTAAAAATAATTATATATATATATATATATATATATATATATATATATATATATCCTTTAGATAATAATAACTGCCATTTAATGATGTCTTACTAGATGTTGGGCATTAAATATCTCATCTTTAAAGAGGTGCACTATGATTCTCATTTTAAAGGTGGCCATATAGAAGCTATAAGTCTAAGTGATGTGCTCTGGGTCACTTATTAAGTGAAACATTTTGTTTAAGGCTGTTTGGACCTACAGTCTTTTCCATTGCACTTACTTGTATGTCTTATGAAGGACATCAGTAAATTATCTCTAAAAGAGCTGTAGCAAGATAGGAACTGTCACCCAATTTTCTGGACCTTTTATGGGAACTAACCTTTTGGATCAAAATCTTGGTCAGGGTGAGATGAGATAAATATTTTAGTATTTTATTTTATTTTTTTCCCATTTTTTTGACATGTATAAGTGCAAAATTTAAGGTTTACAATGAAGTTGAGCATTTTGTGCACATACGTATCTTGTCAAGGTGACATGGATTTTCCCGCTCTCCTTTTGTCCCTTCCCCTACCTACCCCGCCCTCCGTCCCCACCCTGCCCCACTGGTTCACTTTGTTTTTCACGTGAAGTTTCATGAGATAGTTGTGATCTGGGTCTCTCATATCAGAGAGACTATTCGATGTTTTACCTTCTGTTTCTGACTCACATCACTAAGCATGATGTTCTCAAGTTTCTTCCTTCTGCCGGCAAAAGCCTCCACGCTGTTGGACTTTATTGATGCATAGTATTCCATTGTGTATAAATACCACAATTTGTGTATTCACTGGTCTGTTGATGGGTATTTTGGTGACTTCCATATTTTAGCTATTGTTAGTTGTGCTGCTATGAACATGGGTATACATATGTCTCTGTTATGTTGTTTGGGCCTCTTTTGGATATATTCCAAGGGGGGTTGTCGCTGGATTGAAGGGGATATTTATTTCATTCTTTTGGGAGATCTCCATACTGCTTTCCAAAGTGGTTGTACAAATTTACACTCCCACCAGCAGTGCAGGAGGGTTCCTTTCTCCCCACAGCCTCCCCAGCACTGATTACTATTTGGTTTGTTGATATAGGCCATTCTCTCTGGGGTGAGATGGTATCTTAGCATTGTTTTGATTTGCATCACTCTATGGCTGGGGATGTTGTACATCTTTTCACGTATCTATTGGCTGTTTGATCTTCTTGGTTTTAAAATACTTTGTGGTGCCTAGTGTGAGACATAGGTGTCAGCATCAGAGACTTCATTCAGATACCTCCTCCCCTCTTTTCCAGTACTGAGGATGGTGGGGATTCAACCCAGGGTCTTCTCACTGAGCAGCAATGCACCCAGCGTCTTCTATAATCTTTTTGAGGCAATATTTCATGAAGTCACTAGGTTGGATTTGAACTCTTGCCTCACCCTCTCAGAGTGCTGTAATTATGGGCATGAGCCACCACACATAACTTCCATTTATCCATGTGGAAATTTAGATCTAAAGAAGGGGTAGTATTTTGTACAAAAAGACCCAAACTCCCCCTCAAGTCTGTGGTCTTTATAAGACTTTCCTTTAACTGGTAGCAGCCAGTTATCTTTTATTTCGGAAAAGTTGAAGCATTTTGTTTAAGATGACTGAGACAATTTAACTCCTCTTTCCATGATCCCTGGAGAACTTCAAGTTATGTTTCTCATGTCAATAGTAAACAATAGGTTTGGGACAAGAATCCATGGTCCATAGCTCTGTGGATACTGGAACATGCCTTCTTCCTACTCTCTAGGGTACTCTGAAGTTTTCTTAGATTGCTGCATGGGCCTCTCAGGAGTTGTATTAGGGTTATGTAGAAAAGCAGAATCAACAGGAAATACACACACACACACACACACACACACACAAACACACATATATTATATGTAAGGGTATTTATGAGGTAGGCCTACAAAACCTGCTGACTGCACAGTCATAAACTGGAAAGCCTGTTTTGCCTTCTGCATGTGAAAGAACTGGAGTATAACATGGTCGCTTAGACTAGAAGGTGGAAGGACCGTGGTGCAGCACCAGTCTAAGGTTGAAGGCCTCAAGGTTCATGGTGGAATTTCTGGTGTGAGTCTTCAGTGAAGATCAATGTCCAAAGGTGATGGTGAAAGCTGCAGCTCTTCCAAAACCAGGAGGGCACAGCCTTATTTCCCTTTTTATTTTGTTCAGCCTACAAATCCATTGGTTGATGCTACCCACCTCTAGACTTGTTTTTCTTCCCTGTGTTTGCTGGCCCGCATGCTAATTTTTCCATAGACATGCCCCAAGTTGTACCTTACTGATGTTATTAACCCTTTCATGTTTAAAACATGTGATTAACAGTCATAGGTACTAACAAGCTGAGGCAGTTCAGGACTGCAGGCCCTCTGATGTCTTTTGAAGGCTCTCTGTTGCTTCTTCTTCATTCAGTGCTTTATTCTAAAGAGAGACATTCTTCCACACCTCTTTTCTCGTTTTCTTGAAGTCTATTTACCATACTGTAGCCATACACATATTTCTAAACACTGACTATGACATATCTCTACTGAGAAGATGAAGTTGAACCCTACCACATACCTCTTATGTGATTTATGTGGGTTCCTGGAGCTCATGGTTCTGTTTCATTCCTTGAAGATGGAGTGGTGTCTCTCATTGCTGAGCCGTTATCCTGGGGTTCCCACAGGCTAAGCCTCCTTTGATATTCAGACCAAGCCCCAGTCATTCCCAAGGTCTCACTGTAAGCATCACATGTCTTGGTGATCTCACCAGTGTCCCTAACCATGTGTCTTAGTTACTTTTTTGTTGCTGTGACTCAATACCTGGCACACACAAACTCAGGAAAGGAAAGGTTTATTTTAGCTCACAGGCTCGAAGGTCACAATCCATTCAGGGGTGGCCGGCAAAAATCAAAGTACATGGCAGAGAGAGAGGTGGAGGCAGCTTCCCCGGACAAACAGGAAGGCCAGCTGAGGCTAACTGAGACTAGTCCCAGTCCTCCAGGAAGGCAGGTGCAGCTTAGGTATCCTTTCAGGTCTCTGCCCAGTAACCAGTCCCTCCTGCGTCCAGGTGTGGCCACTACACACCGTTAATCCTAACTTAACCGCAATCCACCCCTCCAGACCGGGCCCCAATCCCAACATCACATGGTTCCATTAAAATACATGAGACTTTTGGGGGACGCTCCAGATCCTAACCACAACACCATGTGCTCAGAACATACCTTGTACTTACCCCAGGCCAAGATGACCTTGTATTGTAGTTTCCTAAATGTTTAGATTGAGACCTCCACCCATTGATCATAGGCCCACTGGAGAGGAAGTGTGCTTATTGTACTCCCAGTGCTTAGGACAAGGCCCAGTACAAAGCAGTTACCAACCAAATATTTGGACAGGTGAAAGCTCTTGTTTACCAACCTTTGGTGGATGTTTTGTACACAGATTTTATCTTCTTTTTAGTCTGCTTTATGCCAATCGCTGTGCCAGGTTTTGGGTGTTGATGACTAAATGGAGATGAAAACTTGCATGAGATTGAACTTCTGAAGCCCTGAGTCCATTGGCAGACACATCTGTAACCTCATGACCTCATGACTATACAGACTCACAAACACAATATAGCTACATATTCTGATAAGTTCTTTTCCTTGAGATAGGGTCTTGCTCTGTAGTCCAGGCTGGTCTTGAACTCACTGTGTTGTCCAGGCTGACCTTGAACTGACAACAACACTCGTGCCTCAAGCCTCCTGAGTACTGGGATTATATGTGTGCAGCACCACCGTCCCCAGTTTATGTCGTGCCTGAGAATCAAGCTCAGAGCCATGCCTAGCAAGCACTTTAGCCACTGAGCTGTGCCGCTAGGCCTCTGATAAGTTTTATGTATATAAAAAAAGAACCTCCTGGTGACCTAATTTTCAATCACTAGTCACTTTTGGATATGTTTATCACAGAGAAGGTAAGATCCCATAAAAGCAATGTTTGGAAATTCAGTGTCTTGGTTACTTTATTATTGCCTGGACAAAATACCCCACATCCACCATTTAAGGGAGGAAAGGTTTATTTTAGCTCACAGTTTCAGAGGGGCTCACAAAGTCCATTTGTAGGCACCAGCAATAGTGGAAACACATGGCAGAGACAAGACAGCTGCTTACGGCATTGCTGACCGAAGCCAAGTAAAGCAGAATAAAAGTGAAGTCTGCTCATTATTCTTTGGATTTTCTTGTTTTCTGTTGTTATTTCACCTTTTTTAAAAAAAATTCCTGGTTGTAAATGTGGGTTTTCTGTTTCTTTTTTTGTGAGTTTAGTAAGGGGTTTATCAATTTTGTTAATTTTTTTCAAAAACTCAATTTTTTGTTTCTTTTTTTGATTTTTTTTAGTTTCTATTTTATTGATTTCTGATCTGATCTTTATGATTTCATTCCTTCTGTTAGGTTTAGGGTTGGTTTGTTCTTATTTTCTAGTGCCCTGAGTTATGAAGTTAGGTTATTTATTTGGGCTTGCTCAGTTCTTTTTATATGTTCATTTATTTGTGGAAATGAATTTTCCTCTTAATGCTGCCTTCATTGTGTCCCAGAAGTTGCCTTGTGATATGCTGCCATTGTCGTTCATCTTTGTGAACTTTTAAAAATATTTTTCTTAATTTATTCTGTAACTCAATGTTTATTTAGAAGAGTGCTATTTAGTCTCCAGTGCTTTGAGTTGTATCTTTTGAATGGAGAAAGACTGAAAGCATTAAAAATAAATTTAGGAACAAGACAAGGATGCCCAGTTTTACCCTTACTATGCAACATGGTGCTGAACTTTTGGCAAGGCCTATCAGGCAAAAGCAAAGAATAAAAGGAATATACATTGGAAGGGAAGAAGTAAAGATATCCCCATTGACAGATTACATATTTTACATAGAACACCCAAAAAGTTTCACCCAAAGGCTCCTAGAACTAATAAATAAATTCAGTGAGGAAGCAGGTTATGAAATCAATATCAACAAATTGTTATCATTCCTGTATACCAATAACAAATCCAATGAGAAAGAAACAAAGAAAACAACCTCCTTCACAATAACAACAAAAAAATAAAATAGCTAGGAATAAACCTCACCAAAGATGTGAAAGATCTATACAAAGAAAACTACAACCCCCTGAAGAGATTGAAGAGAACTTCAGAAATTAAAAAGACGTTCCATGTTTCTAGATAGGAAGAAATAATATTGCCCAAATGGCCATATTCCCAAAGCTACTATACAGATTCAATGCATTACCAATCAAAATGCTAAGTATATTTTTCACAGAACTAGAAAAAACAACTTTAAAATTCATGTGGAACCAAAAAAGACCTAGAATCTCTAAGCAAGTCTGAATAAAAAGGACAAGGAATCACAAAATCTTATAATTCAAAAAATACTACAAAGTAACAGTGATTAAATCGACATGGTACTGGTATAAGAATAGACAAGAGGACCAGTGGAACAGAATCAAGGGTACTGAAACCCTTAGTCAACTAATCTTTAACAAAGGAGCCAAAACAGTCTACTAGAGAAAAGACAGTGTCTTCAACAAATGATGCTGGGAAAACTGGATCTCCACCTGCAGGAGAATGAAACTAGACCCTTATCTGTCTCCACACTCTAACATAGATCAAAATGTAACAAAGAACTGGACATCAAAACAGAAGCACTAAACTTACTGGAAGAAAAAATAGGTAGAAGAAGACATAGAGACAGGAAAATAGTTTTTGAACAGATCATCAAATGCACAAGAAATCTTGGCAAGAATCAACAAATGCGACTACATTAAAAAGCTTTTGCATATAAGAAGAAATAACCAGTAAGGTGAAGAGACAATGGACAAAGTGGAAAACGATATTCAAATGTAACACTTCAAACAAAGGATTAATAACTAGACTATACAATGAACTGAAAAACATAAAACCCCCTAAAAAAGGATCCCATCAAGAAGTGGGCACCTGAAATGAAAAGAAACTTCACAGAAGAAGGCCAAATGGCCAACACGCATATGGAAAAGTGTTCTTCCTCATTGGGCATCAGAGAAATGCAAATAAAAACACCATTGAGGTTTCACCTCACTCCAGTTAGAATGGCCTACACCAAGAACTCAAAAAACAACAATTGTTGGCAAGAGTGTGGGAAAAAAGGGGGGGTGGGGGGGGACTCTACTCCAGTGCTGGTGGGAATGCAATCTGGTACAACCATTATGGACAGCAGTCTTGAGATTCCTTAGAAAGCTGAGACTGGAAATTACATTTGATCCAGCTACTGCCCTACTGGGAAAAAAATAAAATAAAATCAACATACCAAAAACACACATGCATATCCTGGAAAGAACCTACCTAGTAGGTAGGAATACAGGAATCCATACAGGAATGGTTAAAGAATATGTGGTCTATGCACAATGGGATACTATGCAGCCGTACAAAAGACAGGTATAAAGCATTTGAACAAAATGGGGCCACATAGAGTCAGTAATGCTCAGTGAAATGAAAAGACTGTAGGTGGGTGTCTCTCTTTTGTAATGCACAAAAATAATGGCATGAAAATGTCCCAACATGAATGATAGCAAGAGGGGCAATGATCATACAGGGAAGGGGTGAACTTCTGAAAAAGTGGTGAACGTAGATGCTCACTAATTCCCAATCTCCATGGTTCTAATGTGTTACATGGTTTGGAATTCATGTATTTACAAAAAAAGTGCAACTTTACGTCTTGTGAATATTTTTACCACAGTAAAATTTTTAAAAAAGAAGAAGAAAAAGAAAAGAAAAGTGAAGTCTGGGGATTTAGGCAAATGCAAGAGCTTTCTTAGGAAGAAACTGTAACAATGTTTCTTTTTTCCTTTACTCAGTTTAAGCTGTCCTTGGGCTCCCACACCCTGGGTGGGTTCCCCTTCCTCACCTCCTGGCCCACAAGTAAGTAACAAATACATGAAAGCGCTGTCCTGGGCAAAGCTCTGCCGTGCCCTCTGCTCTGAGAGACCCCCCACATGTCGACAAAAGGGCATAATCTCTCCAAGTCAAAGCCCAAGCATCTGCCATTAACCCTACCTCCCGATAACACACAGTTCCACAGTTAGCTCACTATATCCAAATACATGAGACTTTTGGGGGACCCTCCAGATCCAAACCCTAGCACTCAGCAACTGGGTGGCATGTTCATTGGTGTAATAAAAACTGAAAGTGGAGCCATGTGACAATGCGAGTCTCAATACGTGGCCGCCATGGAATCTCCCAGGTGAGGGAGCCCAGAGCTCCAGAAAGAACAGCCTGACCATCTCCCTTCAGGAAAGCAAGAGTTCCAAATGTAGGTCCTGACTTCTCCCAGCTGTTTATTAGAGTCCATGCGTCTGTGAGGGAAATGTGGAAGGATTTTTCTACCTGGAGTAACATTCATTGCATAGTTTGTGAAAATATTTAAAAGAAAAAAATAATGGCAAATTTCTCCATTTCATTCAGAATTTCCCGTGACATTTTGTATTTAAGTATATGGGCAGTTACACAGCTTAAATAACAAAATACGTAGTGTAAAAAGATAAAGAATGCAAAACAAAATTTCATTTTGAAGATAACAATTCTTAATGATCTCTTAAGGTTCTCGCAGGAAGGTTTTCTAGTCAAATAGCAGTATATGTGAGTGTGTGTAATTATTATAAAAAACTGAAAATCATTGATGTGCAACTCTAAAATTTCTGATGTTCCAAACCCTGAGACTTTTTGAGCACCAACATGATGTCATATATGGAAAACCCTTATATGATGCATTGCAATTAAGACCCAGGTGCATTAAAAATATTGTGTAAAATTACCTTCAGCCTGTGTGTAAGTGTTTATATACAAAAAGAAATGCATTCCATGTTTAGATTTAGATCCCCATCCTCGGAATAACTCATTTTGTATGTGTAAATATTCAAAAATATGGGGTCTAGAGCACGTCTCATCCTCAACATTTTGCCTAACAGGTTCTCAAACTGCATTACAAAAAGAAGGAATGTTATATGCTGTTTTGTATTTATTTTTATTGAACAATAGAGTGGGTAACATCTCCTGGACAACACACAGGGAACTAGCTTGTTCTTTTTAATAGTTGTGTTGTATTCTGTCTTATGTCTAGACTTCCATTTGTTTAACGAGCTCTCATTAATGCAACTTTGTTTTATTTTTATATCCCAGTTTATATTTTTGTTGCAGTTGTTATTTGTTTTTGCTTGGAAAAATAAAGCTGTCAGGAACATTCATTGGCATGCTAAATCTAGTATAATTTAAAAATACATATTAAGCAACAGGATTTTGGGTAAGGTGGATAACCATTTTATGTTTGTTAACTTTTGCTAAATTATCCTGCAAGTCATGTTGATCAATATGGGAACAGACCCATTCCCAGAACCCTCTCTAACAGTGCTGAGTGTTCTTCAGTCGGGATGATGCCAAACTATCTTATGTTTTTATTTAAATACTTTTACAAGTGAAATTACATATTTTGTTTGCTTACTAATGGTAGATATGTTTTCTGGAAGTTTGTCAAGATCAAACCAAAATGATAAGTTTTATTTAGTTATTTATTTACATATTAACATTTTCTCAATACACACTGGATTGCAAAGACAATGGTAAAAAGCCTTTTAGAAAAAAAAGTAAATCACAGGTCCCAAAATTTTAGGGACGTTCATTCAACATTAATGATCTGATATTCTGTTTATGAATGACCTTCACATATTTGTCTTTGTTCTCTAGAGGTCTTTTCCAGGCAGTTCTACCTTACTTTGATTCAGTTTGTTTTTATGTGGAAAAAATAACTTCCTGTAAGTCACAGGCCTGTCCCAGGGGCCCATCTTAGCAGGAATTGAGGAACCAAAGGCAGGTGCTCTAGAACTTGCACTGATCTGTTTTTGGGTGGCATTGCCAGATGAGGACCAAAGGCTCGGTGATGCCCCAGGATGTGCAGTAGTTCTTCCATAGCCCAGAGCGCTATGTGTCCTTCCATCTGTTTCAGGGTTTCCAGTATTCTTCTTATTCATCTTCCTCATATTAGTGGAGGCAGCATTTATTTGTAGCCTGTGGGTTTGTGGTATGCTGGGTGCTGAAGCAAAATAGATATGTTTCTGAACTATGTTTTAATCTTTCCAGGTTTTCCAGATAAGGTCATTCATCTTTATCTATTAATAGTAAGAAAGGGAATTTTCAGGCCCTAGGAGTTTGACCAGATGACTTGATAATAAGGGAGGTACATAGGATACTTCTCTTGCAGTCACCGCTTTCCAGGATCTCACACTCTGGCAAGAACGCAAGAGCCTATAGAGTCAGCAATGTTTTCCTCTGAATATCTACCTCATTTCCAGTGTCAAAGGCCATGCTGGAAACTGGCTGTGTCTTCTTGACTGGCTCACTTTGTCTATCTATCACACTATCAATCAGTCTATCTATTCATATTTCTATCTGTCTGTCTCTCTGTCTGTTTATCCACCCATTTATCCATCCATTCATCTGGCACTGGTATTAAGGGAGATACCCTTATCCCACTTTTAAAGGAACAAGGGATCAGTGGGATCACATTGGGATGAAATAAAAAGAAGCCAAGCTTTCTGGTCCCACTCTTGCCATTTGTCACTCACAACAGGAGTGATTATGACGTCTTATTTTCTCTTGTTACTCCAAATCCTAACTTCACTCTTGATGCTTTGCCTCTAGTAGCAATTGAGGAAAAGCAGTAAACAAGATCGAAGTGCTGGGAAGAGGTGGGGTGGTTGTAGCAAGAAGGTTTCTAGGTGTTTGGAATTACAACACAAAGCAGGAGTGGCAAAGCAATTTATTTGCATCAGGGCCAGGCTTTGGAGCCAAATTTAAATAAGCAATAGAACTGTGAACCTGTGACACCTGAATAGTTCAAAGTAAACTTGAAGAAATTAGATATATAGTCTATGGAACATGGAAACCATGGAATTTGTAGAAAGCATGTATAGAAACCACAATGGCAGTGGTTTCAAAAATACTCACCATGACCACTTCATCTTCTGACTGCACTGTTATATCCAGTATCTTAAGATTTGGAGATAAATTCAAAAGGCTTGTGGGATCTTGGGAGAGTCCAGTGTGCTCTGTTTCTAATAATGCAATAGTAAAATTGAGTCCTCTATATCTGGGATACCAACAGCCTCATCTTTCAAATTTGCTGTCTCATCATCCTCTTCCGGGGCTTGTCAGACATTAATAGACACTGACATTTTGAATTTGGATTAAGGAGGATTCATTTGGTGCACCACCTGACTCTGGGTCTATACACTCCATGAGTGAAGGCTCTAAATTTTCTATACAAACTGGAGATTTAAAATATGGCATTTCATCAGATTCCAAAAGTGAAGAAATTAAAAAAGAGAGTAAAAATGATAATAATTTTAATTTTGGATTTTTTTCCATCCGATTTAAGCAACTCAGTCTCTTTAGCTTTATTTTAGTACTAAGTGTTTAATCTTGGGCAGCAAAAGAGGACTGAATCGTTAACTTCGGTATTGTTGTTAGCCACACCCTTGCTGCTACTCATACCTCTGAGAGCAAGAGCAGCGTTGGCTGTGGAATCGAAAACCAATTGCATTTCACGGACCCTTCTCACGTGCAAGACAACAGAAGCAAGCAAAAGAAGAAATGCTTGCCTTCATAAGGGTGTTCATTCTGGCTACAGAAATTATCCCTCTGCCGCACGTGTGTTGTGGAAAGGACAGAAGGAAAAGTAGCAAAGGCCCATCACTGCTACTCCTTTGGTTTAGGGAAGAGAGCCAACTACAAAGAGCCAAACCGTCAATTGCTATTTCTTTCGGAGAATTCAGACCAAATCAAAGGTAAGAGTTCTTGACATTTAGTTTCAGCATGGCAAAGCCACCTGAGAGTAGTGGACGGCCACTAAGGGCCACTTTTCTTTGAAGCTCCAACCAGTATCATAGAGATCAAGATGCAGTGAGGCCTATTTTTATTTTCTTGAACAAGAGTCCCTCTAGTTCACCAGCCACTTCTGCTGGTGGTGGCCTATTTCACGTACTCCATCTTCTCCTGTAACTCGCCAAGGCCATGACACCAGCGCTACAACTTTCAACTTCAATAAGCAATCAGGAGTGTTTGTGTTTGGTGCACATCCTGTGACCCCTGCAGGCTCAGCTTGGCCTTAGGGTTCAGAGGACTGTCCCTTAACCATTCATCCCTTGCCGCATATCCAGTGGGATCAAGCGGGAAAATATGGTCTCTTTCTGGAGTCGGGCCTCTGAAGTCAGCTCTGTTTGAAGACTTAAACCAGGCATTTCTTTCTCTTTCTTCACAGAAGCCTCCATCCTATGTCCTCCACTCCATTATTAAAATGTACAAGCTAGACTGCTGACTGATTTTTCATAAAAATATCTATTTTCTGTTCCAGCACATTATTCCCTGGTTTGGCTTAGTCTTATTGTACCCAAAAAGACAGTCTACACAGCAAATGGCTTTATTTAGCATTTCCTCTATAAGGTGTCTACGTTGAGTTATGTGCTTGTAGATGTGTGAAGTGGGTTTAGCGTTTTGTGCAATAAAATTTTCTGATGGAGAAAGCCTGACTAAGGAATGGCTCTTGCCAACACCTTGGTCAGTGAGTTCATTCTCCACTTAATAATTATTTGCTGTGTTTGTCTTTTTATTTTTCTATCACCTGTCTTACCTTTTTTCATTATTTTATTATTCAATTTCTATAAATACAAAAGAAGAGTAATTATATTTGTACTGTTTTTAGATAAGTTTATTGTAGAATTAAAAACAAAGATCACATGATTTTATGGGGCAATGAAGTAGCTACATGAGGATCTACGATACTCTAACATTCACATATAAAATTTCTGAAGAGTTTCCTTCCTTGCTCTCTTGCTGTTTATTAACCTTTTGAGAGACAAGGGAAAAAATCCTGATTTTTCCTACCTGAAATTCCTTCCTTTCACTAACTTTATTTTTAACTATCATATTAAAAATTGTAAAACTTATACATATTTATGGGGCTCTACGTGATATTTTGAAGCATGTATATTTTGTGTAACATTTGATTCATGGCAAGCACTTATCTCCTCAAATATTTATCATTTGTTTATAGTGAAAACACTCAAAATCTTTCCTCCTAGCAACGATGCAGCACATTATTGTTATCTGTAGCTGCTCTATTGTGCAAAAGCAAAGAGGAACTTCCTGCTTGTACCTGACTATAACTTGGTACTGACTGATCACCTTTTCCTGATCTCTTTCTCACCCCTCTCTCCTTTTAAAATCACGTTGTTCTGTGAACGTGTTGACCTCCTCTAATATATCAGTCTCTTAAGACCAGAGATGGAATTCATTTGGAGAATATAGATTTATGTTGTGTTCAATGTTATTATGCATATGACTATATTGGGTGAACTCAGTCTGTCCATGGGCAGCCTCAGGTCCGAGGTTCTGTGTCTTCCTTCTGTCTGTTTGCCAAGGACTGGGGTTAGTAATGTGATGTCACATATATTTGTGTGCCTGTTCCAAGGCATTTCATTTACACAAGACTTGCTTGGAGATGTAAAAGAGTAATCTGAAGCAGGAAGCAAAGCTGCATTTCTGCCTACAAATCATATCTAGTCGAAAAGTGACAACAGTTGTCCATGCTAAGCTCTCAATGTTACAACATTACCTACAGTCTGATGCACACGTCTGTTTCTGGCTTACATGCAAGTCTGCTGTTCCCCTCTATCTTTTCAGGGCCCTTGCTTCTTAGATCTAGGTGTATGCAAATTGAGACCAAGATCTGCCATCTTTCCATGTCTCCTGGGTTCTCACCAACAGTATCTATTTATTTATCCATTCATGTATTTATTCATTTATTTATTGCTGTGTAGTCCAGGCTGGTCCTGAACTCACTATGTAGCCCAGGCTGGCCTGGAACTCATGGCAATTCTTCTGCCTCAGTCTCCCAAGTGCTGGAATTCCAGGTGTGCACCACCATGCTTAGCATATGTGGTGATAGGGAATCAAACCCAAGGATTCATGCTTGCTAGACAAGGGATCTCACTATTGCACTATTCCTCCAGCCCCACCAACAATGTCTTAAGGCAGTCATGTTGAAAGTTTTACTATTCAAACTAGGCTATTACTACATTTGCTCAGCTCAATGCAAGACAAACTTAAATCATTCAAACCACATCAAGGATTTAGTTTCAGTGAAACAACAGCATCTATCAGAGTAGGTTGTAATGGATAATTCAAATTTTATTAGCTTTTTAGTAGATCTGTAACTATAATATGTTTCCCATTTATGCGGATTGAAACGCTTAGTTTAGAAATTATATTTAAAGGGATCTATGCTTACTCTGTGTTTGAGAAATAGCCTTAATTAATGTTTTCATCCATCTTGTGTGTGTGTGTGTGTGTGCGTGTGTGTGTGTGTGTGTGTGTGTGTGTCTGTTTCTCTGTCTGTCTTGCTTACCCAGTGAGATTGCAAGGTACTTGAAGGCGAGTCTTATAACTCACATGATTTTGAAACTGTGGAGAGCCAGGAACTGAAGTGATGCTCAAGTAATATTGATTGATGCAAACAATATTGACTGATGAATAATGCTGTCTCAGATGGGCTCTGGTGTCTAAGTTTTTCCTTGACTCTGCAGTTTTTCAAGGATTGAAGGAGTTATGTATCGGTGGGATTCTCAGCAAGAGGAGAGTGTGCATTTCAGTTCTGCTGCATCTGTCCTTGGGCCTTAAGGGCTCCTGACCTCATAGATCCCTGGCAAAGCTTCTTGGCAGTCTTTGATGTGCCGGCTCCCCTCCCCACCACCATCACTCCTCTCCACAACTGGCCAAATGCTCTGCACATTCTGAAAGTGTCGGTCTGCCTATCTTCACTGACATCTTTCATTTTGATATTCAATCGTGGCTGTGCAGTTTTATTGCTGCTGATAGCACTAATACCTCTGCACAAAGTGGCTGCTTTGTTCTCATCCTTTTATCCTTTGTATTCCCTTTTCGGCACCACTGACCTTTTAGCTTGCATGCTTTGCCAGGCTTGAGACAAAACTCAATCTGTCCTTCCCTCTACCTGGCCATGGTGTCTAGTTCCAGTCCTCTCTCATTCTCTCTTCCTCGTCTCTCATATCCTTTTGTTTTCTCTCCTGGCTCATTTTATTTCATTTTCTTCCCTGTAGTACATCTTAATAGACAAAGAGAAAGAGAGATATATGGTGTGGTGTTTGAAATTGGTCAGAAAACTTTCATTGAAAAATTAAGATGTAGGAAACTGCATCATATGCATATATTTGTGTGTGTGCATGTGTGTGTGTGTGTGTGTGTGTGTGTGTGTGTGTGTGTGTGTACACACCACACACATATGTCTGAGAAAGAGTCAACAGATGGAGAAAATATTTTCACAAAATGATGGGCTTTTCTGCTTGTGCCTGCTCCATGGAAAATATAAAAAATGAAATAGGAAATGGGAGAAGAAGAAAAAGGAACACAAATATAAGTGTGGATGGATGACCTAATGCTTTTGGCTGTCTGTTGAAAAAATGTAGAAAGCAAGTTCATCCTGTGCCTGTTCAAAATTAAAACAAAACATTCAATGCACTGTTGAATGGAAAGTGTGGGAAATTCTAGCCTATGTTTTATTTTCAGTCAAGGTTATTGTTACAGCTAAGTAGCAGAAAAGCCAGGGATACTCAGGCCAAATGAGAGCAAGTCTGCTCTTTTATTGGGTTTAGATTGGGGAAAAAAAAAACCACTGGAAAAGTGAACATCCTAGAAGAAATCAAGTTGCCTGCCTCCTCCATGGAGCCAGGGGCACTGTTTATTCAGAGCCTTTCCGGAGATGAAGTACTATTTCTCCTTTATTAACTTAGGAATTTCTTTTTGCTGGTGCTTCTCCCTGACTGCCTGACCTTTACACATGTGTGGTTCTTTGCCCCACTTGTGGGCAAGTGAAGTGAAAACAGACATGTTCTTTCTGGGCTGGATTTGCTCATCTGCTGAGTCCCCAGGTGTTTTGATTTTAGCTCTTTTCAGTATTACTGTACGATTGACTTGTACACAGCATCTTTTCCCTGTTGTTACCTGACTCTAGTGTAAAACTTTTTGTTTTAACCTTAATAAGGAAGGGTGAAGGTGAAACGAAAAACGGCTTAGGAAGAAGGCCCCGACAGGAACATTCTCCAGACCTAACATGCCTGTATTGATGATCTCTGAGAGCTGGCGCCCCTACAAGAACATCCCTCAGAGTGACAGAGGAAATAGGCGGTCCAAGGGTGGGATTTTCTCATGTTGTTTAGCCACGATTTCAGTTCTGTGGCTCTCCTTTTGACTCTCCATTGGGACTGAACGTGTCCAAAATGTGCACTAAAATGTGGTTGTTATGGCAATGTCAATTATGGTAATTGGATGGTGAAAAAGGCAATATTTGTATTTAACGTTAGAGGTCAGGCCTGACAAATATTCTGAAATACACAGAAAAGGCTCACCCAAAGAGATATCATCCTACAAAACTCTATAGTACCCCCAGAATTTCAGAAGGAAGATAAGTAAGACCACAAAGCCATCTTTATTTCCTCAGGATTACTAGCCTGTAGGAGAAATTTCCTTCTCAAATCAAATCCTTTTTCACACAGAGACTTCCTGGACAAACTACTTTGTGCTAGGCACTGTGACATGTCATAGTAGAATGGACAGTCTCTGCTTGATCCTTACAGCCAAGCAAGAGACACAGCAAAGATCATAAGCTCTGATGCCCCATGGATTGTACGTTACAGAAGGGAATAACAGGGTTCTATGGACATGACTGGATGGTCTTCACCTAGAACAAGGGAGTCAGGGAAGGCCTTCCACAGGCAGTGGTGCCTGAAGCTAGTAGGGTGAAGAGGGGTACGGAGGGTAAATGGAGGAGGGCTCAGAAGATGTGCTCATTAGGAGCAGCCTCTGTGGGAGAGAGAAGAGACATGTGTGGGAAAAGCATGGGACTGAGTGAGGCCCAGGGTATGGGAGGGCACCTCAGTAGGGCTGCGTCTTGAAGGGAGACACAAGAAGATGGGTGTTGTGAAGATTGGAAAGGTAGACAAAACTCATAAAAAATGCTAAGGAATTAAGACATAACAGGTGAGTTGGAAGCCACTTAAAGTTTTTATGCAAGAGTATTGGCCACTTAGATTTCTCCCCCTGGCTATGATATGGCTAAGGTGTCTTGACCAAATATGTATCTAAGAATCACATGTTTTTCTCTTCCTATCCTCTGTGTTTATTTCTGTTGTAGCTAATTTTGCAACATCAGAATCCCAGAAGGTACTGTAAATTCAGTTTGGAAAGTTATTTATTAGGCAGAGAATTTATCTCTAGCTGCTAATAGTATAAGACTTGTCCTAAATTTATAAATTCATAGGTATTTTTATTCAGGTGTATTCCTAGAGTGCTGTCTTCTCAAGCCACATGGAGAATGCATAATCCATGATCCAAAAGTCATGTGATAGCCTTCAAAGCTCATTGTGGACCAGTCCCTGCCTCCTCCTGCCTATCTGGGACCAGGAGACGCTGAGTCTCTTGTCCTTTTGTTCTCCATTTCCACAATTGTTTCTTATTTCTTCTTCCTTTTCCCCACTTTCCAAGGATTCCAAGTTCTCTTCTGTCACAGGGTCTTTGCATGATTACTCTGCCTGGAAACCTCTTTCCTGATGTTAGTATCTACTCATGCATACCTCAGTCAGTGGCTACTTTCTCAAAACCTGCCTTTAATTTCGGGTCTAGTTTCGCTCACTGGCAGCATTCCCTAGTACCATGGACCATGTAAATTGCTATTTATTTCCATTGTTGTAAGTGCTAGATTGGTAATCTATACAATTAACTGAATTCAAGAGTCATGACACGGTATGAGAGGGCACCTCAGTAGGGCTGCGTCTTGAAGGGAGACACAAGAAGATGGGTGTTGTTAAGATTGGAAAGGTAGACAAAACTCATAAAAAATGCTAAGGAATTAAGACACTATATGAAGCGACTTGGAAGCCACTTAAAGTTTTTATGCAAGAATATTGGCCACTTAGATTTCTTCCTCTTGCTATGGTAGTAGTACCAGGGACTGGCACTTGGTAAGTTCAAATGAGTACTCTAAATTATGTTACAGATGACCCAATTGTCATTTGAATTGTTCTTATTCAGTGCCAGTGAGGCACTCCTGTAAGAGTTTAAATAAATACCACAGAAGGGTAGGGAATATGGTCATATCTAATATAGGTGCCTATGATTTAAAGAGTTTTGATTTATAGCTTCTTAATGAACTCTTATGAACGCAGCTATATGGATTAGTTCAGAAATCTTTTTTTTCTAAAATATTGCAAGACTCATGGTTAGTTCTAAACACCCAACTGAATTGGGATTCATTTATGGTGACTAAAGTTAGGTGGTTAGTAGAAGGTAAATGTAAAAGGGGAAAAGAGGAGTGTCTTGAGAGAACTAGAGACCCCAGTGTTTGTAGGCCCAGGCTTCTTCAGATTTAAAATGGCTGGTAGGTACAAGAGCCTGTTCAAACTGCTTAGTTTCCCTATAACTCAGCTTTCCTATTTTTATAATCAAAATAATAATAGCAGTTTTCAAATAAAATTGATAAGGATTAAATTAGATAGTACAAGCAAAGTGCACGGTGCAGTGCTAAACATCAAGTAATTATCTAATAAGTATTAGGTCTTCTATAATTAAGGAATTAATATTATTAAACTATTAAGCGATTTTGAATATTGGTTGATTTGCTTTAGCATTCCCCTCCAAACCATAGAATCAGTTTTCTTTTGTAACACTTGGCAAAATAGCTGTTATCGAAGTCATGATTTGAGATGCTAGCTAGACATTCACTGAAAATCTGTATACGGAATATTGACAGATGTTAAAAAAAATATTTAACAGGAAATAAGTAGATTCTATTGGAGATGGAGAAAACATGATGACCCTACATCTCTTCCCCGTAATTTTCATATGACTCTAATTCTCTTTGCCCAGTGAAAACACTCATCATCATTTTTTCCCCAATCACAAGCACTTCCACATTATTTCTGAGAACTATGGTAACCTTATAGCCTCTCCTGGAACAGAAGGAAGACGGGCACTCTGGTATTTGGAAAAATGGGGTGTGAGGTTATTTTTAGACTGGCTGAAGTAGCAGCAGTGGGCTTCCATTTATAGGAACTGTAGGAACCGTCTCCTTTGTCTGGGACAAGGTAATGACTTCTGTGAAGTAATGACTTTGCCATCATAAACCTTATCCCGGCGACAATCACCTGCCTCTTTAGTGGTCTTTGTATTATGCTATTTTGTATTTTAGTATTGAGACAATGTAGCCCTGGTTGTTCTTTACATTTTAGCATTTCTTTCGTCTTTGGCAAGAAGAAAATGAGAAGCAGAAGCAGGCAGACTACCTCTCATGGCTAAATTGTTCCCGGCTAATAAAATTGCAAGAACTGTACGTTAGAGTGTCTTCCATAAATCAGCCTTGGGGAGAATTAGGTGCTGAAAGATGGAGGAACGATGTTTAATCATCACTTGTAGGAAATCATTAGCTGCATACCCTCATTCCGCTACTTGCCTATTCGTCATTCCCCAAATGCTGGTTTTCCCCCAGACCATTAACATTTCTCAATGACTTTCTAAATGCAGAGAAAAACCACAGAAGGGGTGAAGGATGGGGGGACATTATGGAAACACACAACTGAGAGATGTCTCCGCCGCCTGCTCCCGCTCCTGTGAATGTAAATGGGCCAACGAACGAATAAGATGATGGATCGCTGGGCAAGCCAGCTGCTGCTGCGACGGCTCAAGAAGCTTTCGCCTCCTGTTCTACCTTCTGTAAAAATAAATAACCTGGCCTCCTTCTAAATATTTTTTCCTCTGCCAGTATGAGGGATAGCTGTCTTTGATTCGTTATCACAAGCCAGGGTGGACAGGGAAAGTGAGAAGGTTGGGTATAGTTAATGGAGAGACATATCAATTTTGGGAGTGCCCTGCTCAATTCTGGAGAGGTAAAGCTATAGCAAAGATTATGTACAAGCTACAAAAGAAAAGCATCAGTAGTTTGCTAAAATTAGACTGGTGTATTGTCCATAGGGATTGGTAAGCACCTTGTAAATGTGGATCAATCCCGAGGTGATGCATAGACAGACATCTCAGGAACTTACGGGGGGAAATAACACTCATTCTAGTCCTATCTTCTGTTCTTGCAATGCACAAAAGAATATTTTATGGGATTTTTCCCTAGATAAGAACCTAAAATCTTTTCCTCTGTTTCTTTTCTTTTTCCTTTTTTTTTTTTTTTTTTTTTTTTTTTTTTTTTTTTTTTTTTTTTTTTTTTTTTTTTTTTTTTTTTTTTTTTTTTTTTTTTTTTTTTTTTTGAGAAAGTGTCTCACTCTAGTCTAGGATGGTCCTGAACTCACTATGTAGCCCAGGCTATCCTGGAACCACAGAAATCCTCCTGCACCAGCTTCTCAAGGCCCAAGTGTTGAGATTACAAGTATGCACCATCATGCTTAGCTTATGTGGTATTGGGAGATTGAACTCAGGGCCTTCAGCTTGCAAGCAAATGCTCTAACCACTGTGATATCTCTCCAGCACTCTCTAAGTACTTTTGGTCTTGGTTTTAGAAGCTTTTTGCACCCGTATACAGTCTTCCAGGTGATGATGAAGGTCAGTCACAGCACATTCACTGAGGACCTACTTTCTGTCCAGATCTATAATAAGACACCTGAGATATACCTCACTGTGAAGGGAGGTTTTCTATCCTTATTTTACTGGTAAGCAACCTGGAATTTGTTGATAATGATATTCTAACTTCATGTAGCTTATGAAGGACAAGAACCAAGTCATGTCAGCCCTGAAAATCATCCTGTTGGAAGAGTTCTGTAAAAATAGAGGACTAGCCATGCCTGGGAGTGTGCACCTGTGATCTCAGCACTCTGGGAGGCTGACACAGTAGGAAGATTTCAACTGAGTTGGTGCAACTAAGCAATTTGACAAGACTGTGTTTCAAAACAAAAATAAAACAAAAACAAAAAATCACAGTACTATAAATTTAGGCTTAGTGCTGCATGAGAAAGCCTCTTCAGCTTTCTGGTAAGTCTGTCCCCATTCGGCTGATAGTTGAAGAAGCCAATTTGTCAGATTTCTCTGACAATTTGAATCTAATTCTGAGATAGGGGAGTTTTTTTTTTTTTTTTTTTAATATCCCAATAGTCTTGGGAAGAAGATTTCAGAAAGCTTAAGGGAAAGTGAGAAATTAGTCATGAGCTATCTCTCTGGCTCAGGAATTATCACTGGTTCCTGTAAAGCTTCGAGGGAAGACGCCATCACTGTTGAGTCCTGGAAAATGTTATAAGAGTGCCAAGTTCATTATAAAGAGATAGCCAAGTGAGAGTTAGGAGCACAGAGTTCTACTCCTGGCTCTATCATTCATGAGCCTTGTGACTTCAAGAAAGCTGTATTTTGGTTCTTTAGCTGTGAAAGCAGCTTAACTATAGCTTTGAAACGCTGTGCGTCTAACTCAATCATGTATGATTGTCACATGTCTTTGGTGTTCCTTTTTTGAATATTTATGGCATAGTTGAGAATGTACTGACGTAAAAACATCCAAGAGAAGTGTAGCATTGCAGAAAGGGTAAAAATTCTTGACCATAAAAGGATGGATACTAAAGCTGGATGCTACAAAAAGTGTCATAGTGCTAAAAATAGGGCCTAATATCTAATACTAGAAAATTCAGGGTTGTGGGGTCTGAAGGAATGGCACAGGAGTTAAAGTGCTTGCCTTGCAAGCTCAAGACCCTGAGTTAGATTCCACAGCAGCACATGAGCTGGGCATGGTGGCGCACACCTGTAATCCCAGCTTTTGGGAATCTGAAGCGGGAGGATTGGCGTGAGTCCAAAGTCAGCCTGGGCTAAGTAGTAAGTTCAGGACCAGGATGGACTGCAGAGTGAGACCCTATCCCCCCCCCAAAAAAAAAAAAAATTCAAGGTTGCGTAATTGTGTGTAAATGAAAAGCTAAGTTGAACATCAGAAAATGGGCGCAATCTCTGGTGCCATATTGTTCTAAATTGGAGAATTGTCAGCGCTTTGTGCTGTATCACACACACTCTTGCCTGGTTTCTGGCAACAGTAACAATAGTAATGACAGCTATAACAGTAACCATGAAGATACTTATGGGTTGAAATTTGTTTTTTGTTCACATAGACCAACAGAAAGTGGCTCACGCAGCAATTCCCAAATAATTCTCCGTAGGAAAAATATTTGTATTGATTTTGGGTTCTCAGGATGCATCATTGAAGAATTATGGAAGAAAGAGGCTAGGGATGTCTTAACCTCAGTAAATTGAAAATAAAAAATACTGCTGATATACATAATCTTTCCTCAACAAATTAGAAAAAACACAAAGTTGTGCTGATTTTAATTATATAGACAGATATATATATATGTACTTTTTAGTAGAGAATGGGATGGCAGTAAAATAATGAAGTAAATGAAATTCTGTGGGGAGTATATTTAGGTTACTTTGACTTTAGAGCTTGTAGACATTGCCTCTTATTATTATTTTACATTTGAGCATATGGTATTTTTTTTTAATTGTTGTTGATAGATTGAATGCCTGACACCAGTCTTACCTCTACTGGCCTGAAATGTTTTCACTTCTTGGATGATGGACCAAAAATGAAAAAAAAGTTAAGGTATAGATAGTATTGGATGTTGATGGGAAAAGAGAATATTGAAGAGCATTTTGTAAATGAAAGAGCTTCTTTGACAGGCACAGAAGGGAGACTAGAAACTGGCATGCCCTTGTGATCTCTGGGGAGTGAAACAGAGGAGGAACTAGAAAGTCCCGTTGCCATTGCTTGTGACTCCTGACCTTTAGAATGTACTTGCTTCCACAAACACACACAAAAAGCTAGAGATTGGGGAGGAAAGGGGAGAGAAAGAAAAAAGACATTACAGGCCAATGTGAGGATAAGCATGGGATATGTTGTGACCTGCCCATGGATGCAACCATATGTAGCAGCATTGTAAACACACTAACTGGATAGAAATGTACAAGGGGTGATCAAAATATGCAGTGGATGTATAAATGGAAGAATTTATTTCAGTAAATGACACACTGTCATTAGTCTCCCTAAGAATACTTCTCGATTTAAACATGCTTAACCCATCTTTTTTGCCACTTTCTGGAGCAACTTGGAAGTAAGTCTTCCTTCATGAGTACTCATATCTAAGGGATGTGACCAAAATTATGGTGACTCTGCTTGCTGAGTCCCATTCAGGCTTGCAAAAACATGTCAGTATGTCATTATGCACTGTATTTGTTGCCACTTCGACTCTTCCCCAAAGTTGAGATGACTGTATAAGGTAAATGTTTTTAATCAATTTAGGTTACTCAAACAGCGACCATAGTACAAACTGAAAAGTCTCAGGAAAGAGCACTTCAAGAACTGCTTCAGGAAGGGGCAGGAAGGATGGCAGAACATTCCGCTGGATAGCACATGAATAGCAACATGTGTGTTGTATACTCAAAAAAGTAAACATATACTGAATTATTTGATCACACTAAGTATTCTTGTCAGATAGGATTATAGGGAAGGTATAACAAAAATGAAAAGAAAAAATAGGTCAAAGTACTTAAATAAATATCTAATATTATGTGTTTATGTATTGAAAAGTTCTGAGACAAAGATATAAAATGTTAACGTGGTTAAACCTGCAGTGGACACATGGATGGATGCCTGTTGTAAATCCTTCACAGTTTTTTCAGCTTTATTTTTGAGGACAAAGTTCTAACTAAATTTATTGCTCATAATCAATAAGAATATCGATAATGGTGTTATAGATTTGATAATATACTCTCCCAAGTCTTCACTTTATAATTTAAGTTTCTTAAAGCTTCTCTACATGAGCTGTAGAGGTCGTGAGGATTTGTCACACTCAAGCCATTCTTTGACCATGAAGATTTTTTCCCCAATTTATTGACATGTATAAGCACAAAATTTAAGGTTTACAATGAAGTTGAGCATTTTGTGCTCATACATATCTTGTCAAGGTGACAAGGACTTTCCTGCTCTCCTTTTTGTCCCTACCCCAACCGACCCCTCCCTCCCTCCTTGCCCTACCCGCCTGGTTCACTTTGTTTTTCGTTTTGAGTTCCATGAGATAGTTGTGATCTGGGTCTCTCATATCAGAGAGACCATTCTATGTTTTACTTTCTGCTTCTGACTCACTTCACTAAGCATGATGTTCTCAAGTTTCTTCCATTTGCCTGCAAAAGCCTCCACACCGTTAGACTTTATAGATGCATAGTATTTCATTGTGTATAAATACCACAGTTTGTGTATCCACAGGTCTGTTGATGGGTATTTTGGTGACTTCCACATTTTAGCTATTGTTAGTTGTGCTGCTATGAACACGGGTATACATATGTCGCTGTTATGTGTTGTTTTGGCCTCTTTTGAAAATATTCCCAAGAGCGGTGTCACTGGACCGAAGGGGATATTTATTTCTAGTCTTCTGAGAAATCTCCATACTGCTTTCCAGAGTGGTCATACCAATTTACACTCCCACCAGCAGTGCAGGAGGCTTCCTTTCTCCCTACAGCCTCACCAGCACTGATAACTATTTGACTTGTTGATATCGGCCATTCTCTCTGGAGTGAGATGGTATCTTAGCGTTGTTTTGATTTGTATTTCTCTTATGGCTAGGGATGTTGAACATCTTTTCATGTATCCATTGGCCATTTGAACTTCTTCATGAGTGAACTGCCTCTTCATTTCATTTGCCCACTTTTCAATAGGATCCTTTATTTTGGTAGACTTACTTTTCTTCAGCTCCCTGTATGTTCTACTTATGAGCCTCCTGTCTGAGCTGTTGATGGTGAATATTAAAATGACTTCCTACTGATAATTTGAGCCACCTTAGAGTCAGGTAAATATAGATTTACCTGAAATAATTAATTAATCTCTACTCCATTGAGCCTATTTCCAGTCAGTGATAAAGAATATTGATCTTTTCTGATCAGTTGCTCTAAGATGCCTTGAATTCCACAAGAGAGGTATTGTCATTGTGTATGGAAGATGGGAAGGGTGATTAGCTCGTGCTCTTGGGAGAAAATAGAGGAATAAAGAGCTTGAGAGGAATTACTGGCTATACTTTATGACTAGAAGGAAGCTTAAACAGTTGTACTTATATTGTGCTGCAGATCATATTATGATTGCGTATATGGATTTTTATATTTTAATACAGTGCAGACCCAGAAGCAGAAAAGCACCCCACTTGAATATTTCCAACTGTGGGGATTCTCTATAAGTATTCATTCCCTGGAATGAATGCACATTTTTTCTAATAAATAATCTTTATGCTCCAAGTAAGTTCCATGCCCTATGTCAACACTAGAAACAGAGGTGTGTTAGACTCAGATATTTTCATCAGGGGCCTCACTGTCTAGAGAAAGAGAGCAAAAGACATCTACAGTCCCCATCGGTGAACTCTGCAACTAGACAGTTCCTGTACACAGAGGAGTAAAGAGAGGCCTCCACATCACATCTGCTGGGTCTGCGGAGATGTCCTGAAGAAACTAGCTCCTGCAGAGAGTAGCTCTTGGCTAAGAGAAGCGTCTGATGGAGCATATTCCACATGGCATAAGTAGTATTTACAAATCCTTAGAGTTCTAAGGGGGTGAAACATGGTGGAAAAGCTCTTAACTGCAGGCTAGAATCATGCTATCCTATTCAGATATTTTGAAGTGAGGAATGAATACACATCTGCTTTTCTTTTCTTTTTAATCCCTCTTCTGACAGGGGAGTAAATGTTGCCTTATTGGAGGGTGAATCTGAAGTCAAATTGCTATCTATATCTGAGAAATAACTTGCAGCCATGGCAGAGAGAAACTGTAACCAGAATTACTGGGATCCAATATGAAATGTGGTGTTTTCAGTAGACTGAACTAGATAAAGTCTCTAGGCTATTTCTGGAAATGGAAAGCTAGTTTAGCAAATATATTTGCTTAAAAGTACTTTTAGCTCTTTATCAATCATATTTGTTGTAATTTCTCACAACAAAATTGACAGTGAACTTTTACTGAATGTTTGCTGTGTGTTGTTCTAAGAGTTTACCCACTCAGTTCTTACCACATCCCAATGAGAGAGATTAAAGTTGTTATTCCGTTTTACAGACAATGCACAAAATGTGTAAATAACTTGCTCTGGGTCACACGGTCAACAGAGTAGACCTGGGATTCAGACTCAGGCAATCAGCTCCAGGGTCATTACTCCTGCTTCCTGTATTAAAACAAATTTATGACTCCATTTACAAAGCCATGCTACTGTATTTTCTTGATTATGTACATATTAGTTAGAATTTGTTGCTTTGGACCAATCTTTTTTCTTATAAAACTATTCATGGAATAAGTGAAGAATTTTGTAGGGCTATCATTATGTCCCAGACAAATTAATAATTGATGTTTTCATTAAATTTATTGATAATGAACTTATTTTACTGAACATTTTATTTCATCCTAGACCCATCAATTATAAGAGATGCAAAATTTATATGAAAAGATAGATAGTCTTATAAGTATTTTTCTAATGTAAAAGAACAAGTCAGAGTGATTTATACTTCAGTGCAGTGATTCCCTTATTCATCCATTCAGCCAATTTTTCATATGTCAGGTCTTTACTGATTGTCATCTCTCTGCTGAACCCTGACTATGTATTAGGAATTTTTAAAAAATTACCACAATCCAAGCCCTCGAGGAACTCTTGGTCACTTAGGCTTAAATAAACTACTTTTCTTGCTGTTTGTCATGGGAAAGACAGGGAAGTAAGAGCTAGAAACCAAAAGTTCTATTTTATTTATTTAATTAAACCCTGCCTATTAAATCACATGACTAGAAATGATAAGTTATTTTTAGAAACTCTTTTGTTTGTTTTTAATCAAGACCTTGGAAAAAAGAATCTCAGTGCAAACACACACACACACACACACACACACACACATACACACACACACACATCCCTTTGCTTTAAAACTCTACAAGAAAATCTTGACTGAAAAGAGGAAGAACTATAACTGTAATGTAAAGATTTAGGGTAAGTTAATAGAAAGGGTGATATTTAAGTTTAAGTAGAAAAATTGTTATGTTAACTAATTTTGTTTAACAATTAAGGGCTGTCTTAGCCACTTTTCGTGACTGGGACACAGTACTTGACACGTACAAGTTAAAAGAGGAAAGGCTTATTTTAGCTCACAATTCAAAGATCTCAGTCCATTCGTGATCAGCCAGCAATAGTGCAGGAGCCTAGCATGGAGGAAGGCAGCTTACATCGTGGTGAAAAGAAGCAGGTAAAGAGGGGGGCAGAGCTGAGGCAAGAATATACCCTCCTAGTGCACATATTTAGTAACCCATCTCTCCAGCTGCACACCAGGCTCCACCTCCTAACAGCAGAGGAAGTCTCCCAGGGATGAATCTACTTCATCCCATGAACCCCAGAACACAGTCTTTCTCCTAATGCATCAGGTTTTCAGGAGGATAGTCTAGATCCAAACCATAATAATGACAAAGCATCCAGTTTTGCCTGATATTTCCTTTCCCGGAACTAGGAATATTCTTTTTCCCCCATTTTATTGATAAGTATAAGTGCAAAATTTAAGGTGTACATTGATCTTGAGCATTTTGTGCACATACATATCTTGTCACGGTAACAAGGCCTTCCCCGCTCTCCTTTTGACCCTCCCCCTACCAGCCCCCCATCCTCCACATCCCACCCCCCTGCTTCCCTATATTTTTCACTTGAAGTTCCATGAGATAATTGTTTCATGAGATAATATTCTTTAAAGACCTGTCAACCTTTTGAAAACATGGTTAGCAATGTAAGTAAAGTTCAGGTTTTTAAATTTATTTTCTAAAGCACAGAACACTACATATAGGTGCATGCTGAAAACCGTGGAGCTAGATTCTCCCACATTAGCATCTGGGCATCTGCTCCAGTACCTGTGCAGACATTCTGGTGCTCCGTTCATGGAAGCAGAACAGGAGCTATTTTATTTTTGTCTTGTGCTGTGATAAAATATTCTAAAGTAAATAAAACTAGGGGTTGGGGCAGAATTCCGTGATGAGAGCACTTGCTAAGGAAGCCGAAGGCCCTGGGTTCGATTCCCCAGCACCACATAATAGCTGGACACAGTGGGGTACGTTTTTAGTCCCAGCACTCTCAGGAGGCCGAGGCAGGAGGATTAACATGAGTTCGAGGCCAGCGTGGGCTACGTAGTGAGTTGAGGACCAGGTTAGACTATAGAACAACAACTTATCTAAATAAATAAATAAATAAATAAATAAAAACTAAAACAGAGAAATATTGTCTTTTTCTCTTTGTTTGAATTCCCTAATTGTAAATGAAGATAATCATGTTACCCAAAACATGATTTTAGTTTTTATAAATAACAGATACTCCCTTGGCGGATAGCTAGTAAATCTCAGACCGTGCCCTGAAGGAAATTATGTAGCATCTATTGAATGCCCAGCAGTTTTATATTTGTTTTCCTATTTGACTCAGTGCTCTGAACAACTCGTCCTGGCTTTATTAATAATGTGACTTTATATTTGAGGAGACTGGGCCTTGGACCCAAGGTCTTTCCCCAGACCACACAGTTTATGAGAGCAAGCATGGACGTGTCGAGGTTGGGGGTTCCGGTGTCACGGCCCAGGCTGCTACTGCTTGTCCTCAGCAGCATCCGCAAAGCAGATGCCAGCGCCCCTGTGATAGTGTGAGATGCCAAAACCGAGATGCTGAACAAGCTTGTGCGTGTTCGAATGTGAGATTTTGCATAACTCAACCTTTTTGGATTTCACGTTCCCTGGCTGAACTGTGAAAATCATGGGTTGAGCAGAATCAGAGAGAGTTGCTCACAGAGGAGAAGAAGGCCTCTTCACACTGCTCTCGTTTCTAGAGAAAGAGCTCATCCCTGCAAGGCTGCGGCCTTGATTCCGGGGTTTGCACCTGCCACGCCCTGCGGGCCCTGCTGCTGCTAGCCACCAGGCGATGTGAGAACCTGCAGCTTCTGCTGCTGCGAGTGGTCCGGGAGCTGCTTTTCTGCTGCAAAGTTTCTTCAAGTCTAACCTCATGCCGTGGGATTTTCTCTCCACTTCTGCTTTACCACAATTCTTTGGGAATAAATACCTCTACACTCTTTCCGTGGCAAGTAAAATAATAAAAGTAAATAAAGCAAAAACCTGCTGCTGTGATCCCCCAGCTTGCACAGTTCAGGTAGCCTTGTTAATTTTCTGACTTTATCTCCCCTCTCACTCGGTTCCTGTCTTCCAGCTCCAGGAGACCTGGTTTAAGTTCTCCAGATATTTCGAACTTTCTGCTTGAAATGCCTTCCACTCCCATGTGCCTCTCCTCTCCGGGCGGGCTGTGTGGTGCCCAGGCGCAGAGGCCTCCCCTCACAGCTGCGCTCAGCTAGCCCCACCCCAAGTCAGGTCTCGCTTTACTGCATCATAGTCAGAGACTTTTTGTTTTCAGTGAAGTTCTCACTGTAAAAAACTACTTTTTAACTTTCTCAATTGTTTATTGTTTGCTCGAATGCTGTAAGATACCCTCGCATCAAGAGCCTCTTTCATTGAGCTTTTTTGTTGTTTCCCAAGTACTCACAGGAAGTTCTGAAGTGTGAGGCCTGCACGTACAATGAATGTTTACATAAAAAATAAAAGGAACATTGCCGCCCTCTGAAGTAATGCCCCTCACTTCAAACACCACTGTCTTGTTATTCCTGCCACTTTATGAAACAGTTCTGGAAGTCCTCCTCTGTGACTGTTTTTCACCGCCATCTGATACCCTGAATTGATTCAGAATGTTTATGGCAATTTCTGTCAAATGAAAACAGTCTCCCCTTATTCGCTTAATCTGACAACATGGGACTTCTGGCTCTTGTCTAAAGTTGAAGAAACCATGGAAAGTAAACATTTTGAATCGATCCTGGACGTAAGCAGTGAGGGCAGTGTGAGAAAGACACTCAGGAAAGAGGACCGCCAGAACTGTTTTAGAAAGTGGCCGAGAGTGACAGGTAGATATGTGTGAGGTGTGGGAGATTAATGACAATGTGTCCTCTCTGTAATCATTCTTAAACATTCATTCATTAAACGTTACATTTTGACCACAATTCATATAATGCATGCAATCTTCTAAAGTACAAAAACAACAAGTACTGAAGGTCTGAATGGCTGAAGAGTTTAGAAACTGAGAATGTGGTCTTATGTAAAATGCTATGAAGAGTATGAGATTTGAATTTACTTGGCAGTTAACACCAGGTCTTTGGGGCAGAGACAAAGACATTTTCTTACAACAAAAGCAGCAGCTGGGACAATATTGTCTGTTGGTTCTGAGTGTCAAGCTTCTGAAGACTGTGAGTGTTTAATTGTATCTGCACTTGCAGTGGGGTATATTTTTTCTCATTTTATTGATATGTACAAGTGCAGAATTTAAGGTTTACAATGGAGTTGAGCATTTTGTGCACATACATTTCTTGTCAAAGTGACAAGGGCTTTCCCGCTCTCCTTTTGTCCCTCCCCGTACCCTCCCTTCCCTCCCTTCACCCTCCCCACCCCGCCCCCTCTTTTGCTTTGTCTTTGTTCCATGAGATAGTGGTGGTCTGGGTCTCTCATATCAGAGACACCATCCGATATTATAGGAGAGGAGTGTGCAGTTAGAGCTGCAGTGAGGGCTACCCACTCTGTGTGTGTGTGTGTGTGTGTGTGTGTGCGTGTGTAAGAGTGAAAAGGACAGACAATAGAGACAGACAGACAGACAGAAAGACACACACACAGAGAAAGAGAAAAACTCCCTTTTCAATCTGGAATGTAAAGCAGTCATTTTTCCTGGTGAGGAAAACAAACATTTGTACATTCACTGATCTAGACCATCTATGAGAAGAGAGATTTTTTTTTTCTTTCCTGGGATATTTTTTATGGAAATATTTTTAATTTGGCTCTGCATACCTTTTCGCAGAGGACCAGAGACCCTTTGTAAGCATTAAATATCTATATCTCCAACACACAGTCTCATGTTAATGATGGTGGATCATATGGACTTTTACCTTCTATCAACAATTGTGTTGAAGAACTCAGAGAACTTGAGATTGTCCCGTTGACTGATGTGCTATCCTAGCCACCCACAGAAGAGCCTGGGCATCACGCATCCAGTCCAAAGACACTTGTTTACCCTTCATCCCCACTTCACTGGTTGCATCGGTGTTAGTGGAGATCTTTGGAACTCATATCAGTGCCTTAGTTCAAGTTGAGTAATGGAGTTCAGCAGAACTCAGAGTTCAGAGAAATACAAAGATTGCTCAGAGAGGTTTTTGGGATGAGTGTATTTTCTTCCTTCTCATCTTCTCATTCTCACTATTTCCAGATTACTAATGCAAATCTGGGGAGAAATTCTGGGAAAAGCAGACTGAATGGCTTAAATGACCAATTTCTTGCATATATCCCAGAATAAGGGAGCAGTTATATAGAAAACATTGAGGAGATTCTGCTGGGCTTCTTAACCCAAGTTAAAGGCTCTTACTTTAATCCTCTAATACGATATATTGACTCTCTACCTCTCCAATAGGATTAAAATATTCATCCTATTTCCCTAGGGTCCTTCTTTTTTCTGGTTCCTTTTATTTCCCAAGCCCTTGTTTAATTTTTATTTATGAAAGAACAAACCGTAAAACAACAAAATAACATTGGCAAAATATCTGCCCTATATCTAAATAGACAAAAATAAAAACCTGAGCTAGTTATATTAAGATGGGGTGGATTTTACATCACTACCCATTAAAAGACATTTGCCAATGTGTAGAATGGAAGTTTGCCGTTAGTATGTAGTGAGTAGAGGCAAGGGATGCTACTAAGCATCCTGTGAGGCATAGGGCCTTCTCCACCCACACAAATGGTAGATCAGAGTGCTAGTACTGCTGAGATTTAGAAGCCTTGCAGTAGAGGAGGAACAAGGGGAAAGCAGAAAGCAAGAGAGACATTGTGGCACATAGATAGAGTATATAATATCTTTCTAGATGGAGCATTTAATATCTTTCCAAAGGATAGCTGGGCTGATAGGAGAAAGCTTACCTGAAGAGCTAAATATTAAAAATAATTAGGTGTTCTCTAGGTAGATCCCGTAGACATTGGCATAGCAATCTCTCTCAAAGGTTGAGGCCCAAAACATTGGGTTTCCACTAGAGAAGTGCCTTTTCAGTAGGATTACTGGGGACTATAGAGGAATAAAACTTATAGGAAGTATTCAGGGTGAAAATAAAACTGTTTTCTTTTGAAACTCTTCAGAGCACTTAGTTTGAAATCTGGTGCGAACATATGTTTGCACAGAATAATACCATACTTACCAGATTCAAGCTTCTACTTTGCTAGGGGAGGATGGGAGACCAGCCAGCTTATTCAAATGTGTATTCTGTTCATCTTGGATATGCAGCCACATCACCTGTGGCAGTTACATTTGTAATCAAAAGGAGTCATGTGATGAATGTGACCATGAACTATTAGCAGGATCATGATATCCCTTCCCAATTTGCGCTCCATAGAGCCTCCATTGACCCTCACTCTCTTTTCTCATTTACTTTATGGATGCAAAAAAACCCAAACCCCTGAAAAAATTTGACAGGATGGAAGGAAATAGTCCTTACATCATCAAATGAAATACTGTGAACTCACTGAATTTTCCTGAGTAACAACTAAATTTTCATGATATTCAACCACGGTATTTCAGTGTTTTTCCATTTTAGTGTAGGAGTTGTAATAGAGCTGTTATTCCCTAGGTTTTAAGCATGTGGGCAGTGGCATCCAAGTGGGTAAGTAAGGTAAGTTAGTGAATGGGAAGAGCCAAGGATCAAGTGCACGCTCCCTCCTGTGTGGTGACAGCTTTGTCCTGCTGTCCCTCTGTAAGGCATAACTTTGACTGAGTGACTTTCTTCAAGTAAAGCTTAGCACTTTATGGAAATCTGTGTCCTTCTGTATCTCTTTTGGTTTGGAGACAGGAGGAAATAGCTTTTCCCACATTTTCATGCCTGATTTAGTATGCTAGTGCAGCTTCCTCATCACCTAAAACATGTAACCGTGTGTAAGATGCAACATGGTCAGTAAATAGAAACCGCACTTTGCATAAGGGGTATCTTGTAAGAAAAGCTGAGATTGAAAAATAAAACTTTCACAAATGTACTTGCTTTTCATTTTCCTTACACTTTTTTTTTCCTTAGATGAACTGAGCATAGACACGAAGCAAAGGACCATTTTGCTTCTCTCAGATGCTGGAAGCCACACTTCATTTCCCATTCAGACAGCTTATTGGTCCCTAAGGCTGCTGAAGGCGATGTTGCCAGTAGCCAGACAGAGTCATTAAGGGAAACGGGTGTTTGCATGTACCAGCACTGGGAGATCCTGTAAATTCTTAAACGAATAAGAATGAGGAAAGGTCTGAGAAGTGTAGCATGCACATATTTAGAAGGGCACATATGAAAAATGAAAGAAAGACAAACCATTGATTGTGGTGCATGAACAGAGTAATAAGACTTAAGGCCTGGGAGACATTGCACTGGCCTTGGGCTTTCAGTGTTCGCGTCATCTCTTTGGGAATACCATCTCTCCCTCATTCCTAAACACTGTGTTAAGTTAAGAAGATGGGGCTGAGCACCATCTTCTGCTTTCAGGGCTGGGCACATAACTTAGGCTTGGTTCCTCACTTTATTGCATCCCACTCCTTGTCACTGTCTGCAGCCACTATGACCATTCTAGGAATGACCGTGTTGGCTAAGCATCTTCATGGGAGCTGTTATCCCTGGGATGGTGGTGCTGCTGACATGGGAAAGTCCTCTGGGATTACAGACATATAATTTGTCTGTGCCAGGCAAACTCTGATGTCTGATGGGCATTCCTTCGAAGAGTTGAAGAGTGTAGTTTTACAGAAAAAAAAAGTTAGAAGACTCTGAAATAAAGGGATGAGTATGAGTATGTCCAGATAACACTGTCCCATAGACGTAACCTAAATATAGTCAGGCCAATGCTTTTGGTGCCATTTGCTTGCATCATCTAAGTTAGTTTGAGCTTGGGTTTCTTTATTTGCAACCTAAAGCAATGTGAATAGTTTATATTCTTATAGGCCAGGTTAAAGATATGGATGGACTTTTTTCTTGAAAGTAATAAGTTATGAAAAGTCTTCAAGTGTGTGCCTCGTAAATTGTAGTAGCTATATGTAGGAGAATATAGTGTAGACATTCAAAAATGACATGAGTAGACTGTTTTGGAAGTACGCGTGGTCGCCTGGGTAACTAATAGCATGGACTTGAGTGCTCAAGAGCAAAACAGAGAAAATAACACAGGTCAAACAGATAGTAGGCTATAAAGTGTAATGAATGTGTTAATGAATTAAGAATGGAAAAGTGAGGAATTTAGCAACAATCACTATTAAATTTTTGGCTTGGGAAATCGCTTTCACTGAGCAGTTACTCAAAGAAAAATATAGAAATTCACAGAATAACAAATTTGGAGGGAGTGTCAGAAATGCAATGTTTTAGAGTTACAGTGCCTTTGTCACGTTCGTATAGAAATTTTAATTAGGCAGCTGGAAAATTGAGTCTGGATTTCAGAGAAGAGTTCTAAAGAGGGTAGCTATGCATTTGCAAATCATTGTGCATTGATGGTAATTTGATTCATGAGAATGCATGAGATTCCAGAGTAAATGAAGATGGCTTGGGCTGTGCCTTTTAAACTCTAATATTTGATGATTTGGTAGAAAAGAATGAATCTGAAAAGGAAGATAAGGAAAGGGGAGTCAGAGAGATACGAGGAAATCAGGGAGACTGTTGTGTCAACTGAAGCAGGATGAAGGTGTTTGAGGACGTTCCAGTCAGCAGTACTGATTGCTGTTGACAACCCCAATTAGCTGTGAACTGAAAAGTGATTTCAAGTTGAGCAACATGCATGCCATGGGTGAGCTTTGTCACCGTTTTCATAGTGTGATCAGGGCGAAATCCAGATGGAGTGGGTTGGGAAGTGGGTGAGGAGGGAGCAAGTGGAAATGACTTACAATAAGTAATCCTTCCAAAGCAGTGAGACTTTCAAATGCAAAAACGAACCACCAGCAGCTAGAAGTATGCTTGACACATTGAAGTTTGGGGCTAGATTTTCATGTGTTTCTCAGAATCAAGAGAACAGTTATGCCTGGCTGTTCTCTCCAAGGTGTTTAAGTCTCTTTAACCAACGCATATGGAGTGTATACTTTGTGTTAGGCCCTAAGTTGCAGAGTTGCACATGGGCCGGTTCTTGGCTTTAGTGAACTGATCATCTGCATGAGGAAGAAGAGTGGAAGGAGTCTTCTAACTTAATGTTAGATTCAGAGACGGAGAATGGGAGGGGAGCACCTGGGGTGCCACAAAGGCCTCCTGGGAGAGGTGAGAGCTAAACCACATCTCGAAGAATATATAGGGTTTAGATTATTCTCTTGGGAGGTCTGTTCCATGCAGAACGGTAACACATAAAAAGGGATGCCTGTACAATTAGCCTTCTGGAAATGGTCAACTACCTGTGTTGATACCAGAATCTAGTTTCCCCAGATTCCTCATGTGGCCTAACTGCCACTGGTTGGCTCTGCATCCACTGAAAAAGGCAAAAGTGACCATGTACGTGTGTGGAAAAGCATCTCTCCTAGACTTTTTTACTCTGTGGGGTTTCCGAATGAAATGTACCAGCTCCACAGGGAAGCCTCTGGCAGATGGGAACCTATTTCACAAACCATGTGAAATGAATAGATTGGCTCTGAGAAGGGCTACATAGCCATGGAAATCTGTTCTCAGACATGTGGGGGTTGGTAAGCCCCATTGACCCACATTCAGAAATATTTGCCTATTAATTAGGGCAGGTGGTACTATCCCAGAAGGCTTTGCCTAGCAACCGTAACCAAGAGCTTCAGTCCTGTGAAAGAACTTCAAGTGAGAGAAATTAGAGTGGTGTGTACCGTAGTGAGATAAAACTTCTAATCTGAGCCAAATTATTTGCATTTGTGCCTCTTCTTTTTTCTCTCTTCGGAGAAATCAGAAGTGTCCACGGTCCCCAAGCACTCACCCCCAACATGAAATCGCCCTCCTCCCACTTAAACTTCTTTTCATCTGGCACGTGACTAACAATGTTGATGCCAACAGTTTCAAATAAGAATACTGAGAAATACTGAAAAATACTGAAATATCATAAGATGGATACAACATAGGAAAAAGACAGTAGTATCTTTCATATACTTTGGTTTTACTTTTCTTCCATTTATTCATGACTCAAATATTTAGTATTTTTAATGTGCTGGAGACACAAGATAGTACCCTCATTCAAAATAACAAAACATCTGCAGGGTTGTACTTTATCAAGAGATCAACAATATAGATGTGTCTAGGTACAGGAATTGCTGGGCAGTAGAAGGTAGCCCAATTTCTGAGAAGTCATGGAAAGCAGACAGGAGGTAGTGAAATCTGAACCAAATTAAGAGTCAGATGTTAGTAAAAAGAGAGAAGAATGGTCTTGGTCGGGGAGGGCTAATAATATATTAAGAATAGGAAACTCACAGAGGGCATATTTGTTGAATAACTCGGTCATTATGGCTTGGGACATGGAGCACTGAGACAGAAGTGGAGGAAAAGTCCTGGGGAGCAGTGGTGGTAGAGAAGCAATAGAAAGATAAGTGCAGCCTGTCATAAGAGTCTCAAATGTCACGCTGAGGTGTTAGAATGGGCCCAAAATGTAGCCAGAGAAGAGTGTTGACTGTAAAAGGGACATGCTTGTGATTGTCATTTGGAGAATATTTACCAATTCCACCCAAAGATTAGCCTCCCTTAAACTTCTTCAGCCATTGTGCTGGGAATGCAGTAGTTTTCAAAGCAGGCAAACTCCTTGACCTTGTGGATTTAAGAGTAAGACATGTGTAAGTCAAATGACTTGAAGGTTTAGCAGGATATTAATATGGAACATGGAGAAAAACAGACTGCAGATAGGACAGGACTTACTATTCCATGGAAATAAACCAGATAAAGAATGATCACTTAATTTAGTGCAGAGAGCAGGGTTGGGAGTAAAGAAATAATTCCGAGATGATACTGAGTTCGAAGGCATAGGTCACTGATTAAATACATGAAGGAGACTGAGAGGCATTGGGATTTCCTAGTAACCATTATTCATTGCATTAAACAAAATGATCAGGTTTGATCTCCTCCATAAACAAAAATGAACCTTCTCAAACTTTGCAAATACACTGGTCCATTTTTGAATTATATTCTGAAATAGTGGAACATGACATAAAAATTCTAGACTGCACGTCTGTTTGAAGAGAGCTGTCAATATCTCATACCTTCAGTAGAAGATCGCTTGGCTTAGATAGTTTCTGAGTACCTGACATTAAAAAGGCTTGGTACAGGTTAAGATTAAAAAATCTATTTAAAATTTTATGTTTGGACCTATTCTTGGGCCAGAGCTCCTACTGTGGCAGATTCTTTTTACGTTTTTAACTCACATCTGAAGTTTTTCCAGGATATTACTGTATTTTATATAAAAATAGGTTAAATTTGAATTAGAAACTTCAAACATATAAAACATGCAAAAATAATATAACAGAAATCTCTGTATTCATCTATCACTAATATTAAATAAATTTACCCTTATGTCATATTTGTTTCTAATCTGTTCCTCAAGCAGTTAGATACAATTAACTTAGCACTGCTGTCTCCTCATCAACCTTAACATCTCAGAAGAAGCTGTTTAGTCATTGAATATCGTCCTCTCTTGATAGATAATGTAGTTATTATGATAGATATACAGATATTTTCATAAGCAATATACAGCTTCTTAAAATTCTAAGTCGTGTGATACTTTATTGTTTTCCAGTTTGTCTTTACTGAACCTATTGATTTTGAGATTTTCATATTAATAAAAAAGATTCAGTTCATTCATTCTAATAACTATATAGATCCCTTTGTATGGATAGGTCCATTTTCTCTACCGAGTGGTAATAAGTTGCCTCTGCCCTTTCCTGTATGAAAATTTCTTTTGCACGATATTGAGAAGCAGAACTACAGGGCTTCATCCTCACCAAAACCCACGGGTATCCATGCAATTGTGTTTTGACAGGCTGGAAGTGAAATTGCATCTTCTTATTTTTATCTTCAACTTTACGATTATCATTGAAACTAAGATTCCTCTCTCATATTTTATTATCCATTTTAGTTCCATCTGCTGTGATTCACTTATCAATATGCGTTGTCCTTGGTGCCACTTTCTAGTTTTCCTGTTACATCCTTTTTTATTATTGGCTTGTAGAGATCGGTATACCTTGAGTACTGCTCTCTTTTCTGGCGTTGGAATGCCTTCACTTAGTTTGGTACTTGTCATTTCACTTTTATGATAGAAATTTTGTTAAAGGAAAAAGGAGCCTTGCTTTGCATGTTCTACTTAATGTGTGTTGAAATATGTCCATGAGTTTTTCCTCTGAGGATCTCTGTGTCTTTTGTATTCTTGAGGAAATTAATCTCTATCCAAACCCAGTACAATCTGTTTTTCCTTTCAGTTTCCATCTAAAAGTTTTGAAAGACTGCTTCTTACCGTTAGTCATTTAATCTACCTGAAATTTATTTTGCACAAAAAAGTAGGATTCTAATTTTGTCTCTTTCCATATGGACAACCAGGTAACAGTCTCTTGCACCATCATTAAAATCTTAAAGATACTTCTACCATGTGCAAGCTCTGAGGTATGCAGTGGTGTGTTCTTAGAGCTAAATTCTGTTCCTTTTGGTTATTTTCTATTCTTGTGCATACATCATCCAGTTTACAATAATTAGTGTTTTAATTAATATTTGTAATTATTCATAGATAAATATACTACATAGATATATTAAAATAAGATTCTAATTATCAATTCATAGCATCTTATATGTCCTTCTCGACCTTCCTTCTCAGTAAAGGTGCCTCTTCTATTTTTTTCTTCCTTTTAATCATTATTTGAGTTTTGGTGCCCATAGGGATTTCAGGATTTGCTTTGGATTTTTACCATATACATTGAATCTTTTTTTAATTTCTACTATAATTACATTGAATTTGCTGATTAACCTTGAGAGAATTGAGTATAACGACATAATTACCATCTGTATAGATCTAGCTGTTTTTGTTTATGGAATATCCTTTTAGTATTTCAATAAAAGTTTTCATTACAGCTGGGAAGGTTTTGTATATTTAAATTTGGGGGAGGATAAGTTTTGTCCTCAGAATCATTACCTGTTTGCACTTGATAGTAGCCATATTACCTCTTCTGTTTCTTTTCTTATATTTCTTATTGATGTGTAACAGAGATAATGACAACAGAACAAATCATAACGTTAAGCATTGTTTACAAAGGGGTCATGACCAAGAAACTCTGTCCCAAAAAAAGAGATGAAATAAAAAAGGAGAATATGAAATAAAATATTATTCATTTCCCAGAAAAGAAAAGAATTATACCCACTCCTGAGTTCTCTGCTGTCCCTTTGAGTCATTACCTTTTCACTCTCTTTGTTGTTAAACAACTTTAAAAGCTTGCCTTTAAAAATGTCATGTAAGGATCATTCACTATCTGTGATATTCTGCATATGTGGGTTTGTAAGTTCATCTATATTGTAGCAGAGAGCTGTATCCAATTTGTATCCTATTTCATTGCTGAGTAGTATTTGCTATAGTCACAGTGTTTGTGTTGGCCCAACATTCATCTGCAGAATCCTAATCCCCAGGGTAATACTGTAAGAGGAGGGGCCTCTGGGAGGCGATTTGTAAACCGTCCAAGGAGAGTAGGTCATAATTAGGATGTTATCTTTCTACAAGAAGCGTGAGGTGGGGATGGCTTACATGTCTCTTTTACAGTGCAAGGATGCCATGAGATTTTTACCATCTATGAGGCAGAAACTGGATTTACTGTCTCACCAGACACCAAATTTGCCAATGACTTGATCTTAGACTTCCAGAACTCTGAGAAATAACTTCCTGTTGCTTATAAGCCACTTAATTTATGATGTTTTGTTACAGTAGCCTGAAGTGACTATTGTACTGACTTCTTGAATTTATTCATTTATGAAATCTACTCTGGTAGTTTGTTTACCCACTGAATCACTTCCTTACCTGGGTAGTGTTTGGTGGGGAACCATTATGAATAGTGCCTCTGGGAACATTATTGTCTTTTCTTGTGACGAAAATTCTTATGTAATTATTTCAGCATAAATTTAGATATGAGATTAATGGGTCACGGTGTGCATGTATATTTAACTCTTAGTAGATCATGCCAAAAAATTTTAGCACTATACAGAGAATTCTGATGCCCCTCATTACCAACTATTGCTGTTATGTTTCATTTTCATTGATTTATTCTAATAGGAGAATAGAGAGATTTCATTTTGTTTAAGTTAGCATTCCTTCAGATGATTAATGAAAGGAACATTTCATTTTTATATTTCATTATCCATTTGGGTATGCTTTTTTTGCAAAGAATCTCTTCAAATTTTGTTGATTGTTCTATGAAGTTGGTGGTGTTTTGCTGACTGATCTAGAAAAGTGTGTGTTTAATACTTAATGTATGTTTTCACTTCCTTAAAAAGTATATTTTGGTGAGAAATATTCTTCCTCTATTGCAACATAGCTTTTATTTCTTCTTCTTCTTCTTCTTTACTTTATACCAAATGCTGTATGGGTATTATCTAAGAAATATTTGACTTTGAGTTCATGAAGTTATTTTTCTATGCTTTCTGAAAGCGTTATCTGACCTTTTATATAGAAGACCTGTGCTTAGTTATTTTGGTACAAGATATAACTGGAAAAATATGTTGAATATTTACATTTAAAATATATTTTAGTAAAAGATATATTGCTATTAATCCCTTTCAGAATATCCCTACTCACTCTGTATATGTCATTTTTGCTATTTTCTGAAGCAATTTTATCCTTTTTCTTGTATGTCTTTAGTTGAGCTGTCATGGTTGAACATCCTGAATCCATTTGAAACATTTACCATTTGTGATCTTTTAGATTCAAGGTCCAGCCAGAAGTTCCATGGTGCCTGTGACTCGGTGAATAAAGTGTATGTCATGTTTTTATGAGCCTGCCTTTCTTTTGAATGTCATTTGGCATCAGTGTTTAATTTAGTTTTGATGACTCCTGGTAAAAAACATTCATAAAAGAAGACTTTCAGAATTGCTTCAGAAAGTAGTAAGAACAATGGTGTAAGTATGTTCAAGGTGAAGTGGAATATTTTGAGGGAATTTAATGGCAGGATATCTTTACCGTCTCTACTGTATGAACCCTGGCTTGCTGAAAATACCATCCTTACTGTCATTGAACTGCTGTGGCAAATTAGATGACCATATGTCAGAAATTCTTTCTCCATGCTATTCTGCTCCATGGATCTGTTTATCTATCATTCATAAACAGAATGTCCTTCTGACTAATTAGGATTTCTTAGCTTCTCACAATATCATTCAAGGGTATTGAATTTGGAAGCTATGTATAGTTTTCATTAAGTTATTCATGGGTATTTCACATCTCATTAGAGCCTTATGCATAGTATGTCTTAAAACGTCTATGTTTTCTAATCCTGCGTTGTTTCCTGTCTTTAAGTGAAGGTGTTTTCCAAGCTGACCATCTCCGTCTTTACTTGATGTACTTAGGCCATTTACGTTGCTGACATGTGTTAATTCATTTTCTCTCACCTTATTTTGTATTTTTGACTTGTCATGTTCCATCTTCACTTTTATCTCCAGGTTTTCTGCTTTCCATAGGATCTATCAATTTTATTTATTCCCACTTTCCACTTTACTGTTTTGAAAAGCACATATACTTTTGTAAGTTTCCCTTAACACTTCAATGTAAGACCCTCTTGTGGAAGTTGATATGGGAATTTAGTAGCAGTAATTAGGCAGTGTATTCTGAGTGCAAGGCCCATGATGGGTGTTCACAAAACAGTAATTATCATTATGAACATTCCTGGCACTTTTAGAGACGTTATTAAACTCCCCCAAAATTATCTCTTCTCACTTTCCCTCCATATCTTTTTCTTTAATGTTCTAGGACTAAACAGTACCGTCAAGCCTATCAAAAAGGTTTTGCTATCTGAATTATTTCATCATAAGAACAAAATTGAGACCCTGGGTACACCAGGGACATTTTTACAGAATGACATCCAGACCCAGTCTCAGTCAAGGCAGGGATGCCTCAGCTTGAGGCTTGTCAGACTAGCAACTCAAACATGCTTTCTTCCACTTCGTCTAAGGGAGATTCATTACCAGTTGATTACAGTGACCATCTACAGGGAGGAACAAGCACAGAGGATTTGGCTCCACTTCTTTGTAAATTTGGAGATAGGCTTGCTCTTGTTTCTGTTTCAATTTCCATTTCAAATGTCTCTTGCCTCTTTGTCCTTCTCTTTGTCACAGTTGTTGGGTTTTCTCTCCAGTGCTTGATTACGGATCTTAATATATATGATATAAATATAACATATGTTTTTATGAATTTATTTGATGGTGCTATCAAGTAAAGCCAGAGCCTTCATGCTAAGCTGTATCCATAGCCCTTTTTATTATTTTTGATTTTAAGACAGAGTCAAAATAAGTCGTTGAGCCGCCCAAGATGGACTCAAATGTAGCATGATCCTCCTGGTTCAGCCTCCCAGAGTGCTGGCATTACAGGTGTGTGCTGCCATGCCTGGATCTTTTGTGTTTTCAGTCTACAAAAACTTTGATTCAAATGTTACTGCTCCACAACTTCATTCATTTGAACATCAGTCTCGATATAATCTAGGAATAGAAAATTGTATTTACTTATTAATTAGGTTTTATGTTTACCTTTTGTATCTGATTGGTTGATTGATTGCTTTTGTTATAGGACGGAGCCCAGGGCCTTCACACTAAGCTGTATCCTCCAGCCACTTTTATTTGTGATTTGAGACAGGATTTTGCTAAATTGCCCAGGTTGGGCTAGTAGTTGAAGTTCTCCTGCCTCAGCTTCTCAGGTTGCTTGGGATTACAACCCTGGACCACCAAAGCTGGCTTGTATTTGTTTTAAATAATATAGAGTACTTCAACTCTCCAGTGGCTTTGGCTCCTTTCAAATACTTTGTTGTTTTCTTTTTTAATGTGAAGATTATTTGACATTAAACCTTATAAAGTCATGGGCAGTACAGCCACCTGTATGTAGTGCCTGAGTCATTATTTGATTTGACTCTATGCTACCTGATGGACATTATCTCCATTTCAAAATAATCCTCTCCGCCCCATGAAGGCAGACAGGGCGATTCATGTACTAATCCCACTATCTATACAATAGGATTTTACTGCTTCTCGTTTTTAAAAGTGTGAGTGAAATGCTATGGAATCGGTTCTGAAATTGGGAGCAAGATCAGAAACAATAAATTTCTACTTTGAAGTGGATGTTTGAAAGATATGACCATACAAGTAGTTAGAAACTATTAGTAAATAAGGATAATTTTGGATCATAATCCAACAATTGTCTTAATCTCTGTTTTGAGTTGACACTACAATTTATGAGTCAAATTTAGGGTTGATTAAGGTCAGCTCTCATGGCAGTCCACAGAAAGAAAAAAAAATTCTCAAAGCCCTTGAAAGAGTTTTGAGGTCTGTTGGTGCTTTGTTTCACAATGGTAAAGCAAACAATTCATTCTTGCAGAAGTCAGCAGAGAAACGATGGGTCCTGGATGGTGCTGTAGGCCTGTGTGCCCACAATTCTAAGAGGCTGAAGCATGAGGATTGCCAAGTTTGATTTTGATCCCAGCTTGGAAAAATCCAAAATTAAAAAAAGAAAAGAAAGAAAAAGGGTTGGGGATGTAGCTCAGAGCAAAAATCCTGGCCTCAGTCAAAACTACTACTACACACACATACACACACACACACATACACACACACACACACACACACACACACACACACACACACACACATCAAGCAAAACAAAAGCAAAGCCAAACAATGGAACCATTTTTGCGATGTTTGGCAAGCTCTAAAGCTAACCACATGAAGAGAAATTAGTTTTAACTTACCCAAGTCTTCGGCCACTTTTTGCTTGTTTGCCTGTTTTAAGCAATGTACGATCTCTCCAATGACATGTATAATTAGTTAAAAGGTGGAGAAAAACAGCTTGGTCCCTGGAGAATCTAAATCCATGCAATTGCTTCTTTCCTTCTAAATTATGTATGCTAAGTTATTCCACTGAATTAAATGGCCGTTTTTGTAGTTGTCCCTTCTTCATGTCCCTCCTGCGGCCTTTTCATTTTTGTTAAGCAGTTAGGATGCATGTCCATCCCTCTACGTTCAGTTAGTTCCAAGGCGATGGTGCTCTTTCTCAGCTGTTTTCTTTTTTGTGCTCTATGAAAATGTGTACATGTTCTTATGTTACTGTGGATCAGTTGGTATGGAGCTTCCTCATGCCTGGAGCTCTCTCGGAAGAAAGTCAATTGTTTGAATCAAATGTTTCCTTTAAAATTTGCCTTTTCTTTCCCCTTTGCTGTACAGTTTCCTTTACAACCTGAGAACAGATACACCAGAGTCATCAAAGTGCATGGTGAATGCTTACATTAATTGTTTTCCAATAAAAGACACATCACCATTAGTCTCCCTCCAAATTTTCTGCCTCACGTTGAGTGCCTTCAGTCCATCTCTCGTGGCACTTTCTGAAGCAGTACTGGAAGCCTCTTTCTTGTCTTTTCATGGCTGCCTTGATAACCTGAATAGCTTCGAGGTGCTTTGTGGGAATTCTGTGGTTTACAAACATGATAGTGTCTTCATCTGTTTCATTCACTGGATCTGGTGCTGTGTAACATCTGGTTCTCCCCCAAAGTCAACATGATCATGAATGATGCATGTTTTGCATTAACTTAGGACATCTAAGCTACCCAGACCCTCAAGTAAAGAAACTTATGAAAAAGAACTTGTAAAACTGCTTAGGAAAGTGGTAAAAATGATGGGATAAGTGTGTTCACAGTAAGCGGGAATATTCTGAATGAGATTAATGGCAGTCGGTATTTTACTGAAATTATTTTATTTTGTTTAAATATTTACCATTATGTTCAATCAAGTCTTGTTTTTGTGGTCTGTGAAGGAATGCACTGCATGTCCGTGGGAACCTGATCCTGTCTCCAAGGTGCATCTGCCCACCACAGGCCTTCTTAGAGTCTTTGTTTTAAACTGCAATTAATGGAACCCAGTATGAAAATTTATGTGACTCTAAATTATTTCAGTAAGAAAATTTAAAACTCCTGGTTGTTGGGAGATAATCTTGGAGTAGAGGTGATTTAATCCCTGCCCTAATACTTACTTGCTGTGTGATTTTTCACAGTCTCTTAACCCTAGTTCTTCATCTGTAACATGTGAATAATAATAAAAATAATAATAATATTTGCTATAAAAGGTTGTTGTTAATTTTAAATGACTTCTATAAAGTGCTTAGGGCAGTGCTGGCACATTGTAAACTCCTAACATCATCTAAAATATTACTAATAATATTAATAATGCTATAGCAGACAGTACTGTTCCCCACAGAGGCAACCTACTGATGGAAGTGAGGAAAAATATAGCCAGAAAATTAATTTGCTTTGTGAACTGGTCAACTGAAAACAGGAAATGTGGCTATGCAAATTCTTAAAATAATAGCTAACTTTTATTTCAGCTTTCCAGAGCCTGGTCACTGCCCCACTGCTTTTAAGATTTTATTATGAATAAAAACCCCTGGGTCTCTTGTCACAAATTTGGAGATACGGGCGCTGTCCTTAGAGGCTGAAGTTCTCTTGCCCCAGGGTGCAGGAATCTGTTTCTAGACCTCAGTATTATTGCTGGACGTGGACTGAGGCAACTCGAGTGCTTGATAGAGTTGATTCTACCTTTCATCATTATGAGAGCACCAGAGCAAAGGTACCTCCCCTGGAGTCAGATCAGGTGGCCTGCCATGGCATCTAGGGCACTCTAGAATGTTGTAGTTTTCAAAGATCTAGCTTGTCTTCCTTCAAATCATCATGGCCCTTCCAGGCAACAACACATTGGTCAAAGTAAGTCTGACATCGTTGTAACAAGTACTCTTCTTTGTGCTATCTTTGAAGCCTTCGTTGAATAATAATATTCAAAACAAAACAGTTATTTAAAAATTAGTATATTAGCTGTTCATACCTTCCCAGAGACCTTTTCAACCTCCAGTATTACAAATTACCAGTAGCTATCACCATAATGCATTAAGGGAAACAGAAGTTCCCACAATACAGATGACTTGTTATTCCGGGTAGAAACACCTTCTGTGAGGGCATTAAGGCCCATTCCTCTCTCAGAGGCTGAGGAGGCAGAGGGGTAAGGGCTCAAACACCAAGGCTGCTCTTTGCACAGGGATTAGGTGGCTGGGTGGGGCGATCAGGAAAGAATTAGGAGGAAGCACAGTGCAGGTCTGTGTTTGAGAAATCTGGCTGACATCAGAGAGGCACAGGGATTTGTGTATTTTAAAGAGTAAATAGTGATTATGATGACCTGTCAAGTTTGAAAACCAGAGCGAGCAGTAAAGAACCAGAAGTGAGAAGACAATCACAAGGTATGAGTTCAGGTAACTGGGACCCAGGAGAAAGTGAGTCGTGTCGTACTCAAGTTCTTCTCAGTAAGGTGCAGACAGTAGGAATATTGTGACAGTCTATGTAAATTGTGTATACTGGTTTTAGCCTATGTTCGCTTTTACTTGTCACCATATTTTATTAAACTTTATGCTTTATTCTTTTTTATTTCATTGTATATGTATAATGATACATTGTAGGTTGACCTATCCTCTTAATATAATGTTCTTATAATCTGAACACATCACAATTTATCTGTTTGTTATTAAGTACTGTGCTACATTGAACACATTCTCTCACATGTCTTCTCATGGTTCCTCCCAGAGTAGATTGGATCATGGGCATATACATCTAGATACTTCCAAAGTGGGCTCCAGGTGTTTGTATCAATTTACACTAGCAGTATATGTGGTTCCTTTTGCTCCAATATTTATTAGTGTGTGTGTATGAGTGTACAATGCTTACATCGCTTGAGCATGCTGTGTACACATTCTCATGACATTAAATCCCCCCTCCGTTCTTGTCCCTCCCACTTCCTTCCTCATGCCCTCCAACACCCTTTTTAACATCCATTTGGTTCTATAAAATGCCTGCATTCTGGGTTTCTCATATTAGAGAAACTATGTGATATTTTTTCTTCTGAGTTCTACTCACTTAGCTAAGCATGATGGCCTCAAGTTGCATTGATTTACTGACAAAAGCCTGGAGTTTGTCTTCATTGTGTACATGCACCACAGTTTCGTATCCATTGATATTTTGACGGGTATTTTGATGACTTCCACAGTGAACTTTTGTTAGTTGTGATTTCTTAATACTCTAACCCTTTGTTTGTGTTTTTCATTTCTACTACTTGCATATTTGGTGTTGCTTATTGTGTTATTAAAATTTATTTTTATTGTACATATTTTAGTTGTACACATGATTTTTGATGTATATAATGAATTATTATAATTTAACATATTCATTATCCTCCACATTTTCTGTGTAATTAATTAGGGCACTTAAATCTATTCTTACATCAAATTTCAACATAAAATACAATACAATTAGCTGTAGCCTTCATATTGTATATTAAATTTCCAGACTTTTTCATCCTATATCACTGTAACTCTGAACTCTTCAATCTACTTCCCCCATATACCCTCACTTATTGACACTGGTAATCACTGTTAAACCCTTGGTTTCTATGTGTTTAGTTTTTAATGATTCATCATATGAGTGAACCCCTGCAGTTTCTGCTTTCTGTGCCTTTCTTCATTCAGCATAATGACCTCCAGAGGCTTACTCACATCGGCACCATGTCTTGGTATTCTGAATAACACAGCAGTGAACATGGAAGTGCAGCTATTTCTGTGAGGTTCCGATTTGATCTCTTTGGGGTACTTACTTGGCAGAAGGACTGCTGGACTATGTAGTGAATTTGCATTTTCTCTGTTGTTATACGTTGAGCCACAGGGTTCTTTTTTCAAAATTTTGATATTCATATGCTATATTTTATCCTTTGTAAGGTTTGTTTTTGATGTTGATTGAAAGGAATTCTTTATATAATATGGATGCTAATTCTTGCTGTTTTTAATTGCATTAAAAATTAGACTTCTTTGAACCATGGCATATCTTTTGGAGGGAACTTTCTTGAATGCAAAAGATCAAGTGACAGAACAAATACATGCATATTACATTTTTGGAAAATCAGGACATGAGGATAGGGGACATACTGACCAGTTGTTAAGACCAGAGGGCAAAGGACTCTAGGTATAATAGAGGTAATAGAGGTTTATGGATTCTGAAACAGTGGCTCTTCTCTTCAAACTACCTAGACCCTTTCTTTGATATTTTGCTTATGAACTCAGAAAGACCTTTTTCTTTTTCCTATGGGAAAGTATAAGTATGTGTGGGGTGAGGAATAAAAATCTCAGCTGTTACTCAGCAAGCACTTCGTGAGTGTACACTACGTGCCAGGCTCTATGCCTAGTGTCCAGTGTTACCCACATGAATATGGGACAGAGCACAACCTTCCAGGGATGTCAGTATTGTCAAAGGACCCAACTCAAAGAAACAAAAACATTGCAAGACAATGTAATAAGAATTTTAACTGAACCTGATATGGAGTGTTAGATAATATTAGGGGCATTGTTTTTTATTTGTGAAGTATTTATTTTATTTCATTTTTTGAGATAGGGTCTCACTCTGTAGTCCTGACTGGACTTGAACTCACCATGTAGCCCAGGTTGGCATTGAACTCATGGCAATCCTCCCATCTCAGCCTCCCAAATGCTGGGATTACAGATGTGCACCACCATGCCTTGCTTATGTGGTGCTGGAGAACTCAGGGGCCTGCTAGGCAAGCTCTGTAACTGCTGTGCTATTCCTCTAGCCCCGTGTGAAGCATTCATTAAACGCATTCTGTGGGGATTAACAAGAGAAACAAGACCAGTTCTAGATGTTGAAGATATGAGGTAGTCATAAATAATAAATAAATAAACATATACCCAATCACAACCATGAATAATCAGTAAATGAGTGAGTAATAAGCAAAAGAATTCTAATAGTAATTAGTACTGAGCTGAAGGTGTCTTCCACCGGATACTGTACTTACTATAAGATGTTGAGGAGTAGCTCGCCTTCTGCTGGTACAGCCTTAGAAAGCCTCTTTGAGGCTCTCACACTCGATCTGCGATGGCTCTGATGAGAAGGACCTGGGGCATGAGTTCTGGAAGAAAATTATCTGTAAGAGAAGGATCGGGTGCCAGGTTCCAGGCAGTGGGGGTGGGGGTGGGGGTGGGTTCATAAGCAGGTGGTAATCACAGAGGAGGGAGGGATTGGATCTGTTGGCAGGTGGGTGACTGAGGCTAGGCCCTGAAAGTAAACCACGTGGACAAACTAGGAAGGAATAGAGACTAAGCTAAAGAACGTTGTCACTGGAGGGAATGAAGATTAGAAGAGTTTTACTGTGCGGGTCAAAACTTTGGCATCTGAGTCCATTGCCCTGTGTAGCAGTTAGAGATTCCAGAGCAAGGTCTACAAGCCATGGCCCGCAGCTCTTCACCACGCCGGCTCAGCCCAGGCATCTATGCACTTGTGCCTGGAGCTTCCACAGCTCCATATTTAGTAGGACTGCCAGCTGATGCAGCAGAAAGAGGGAGAGTGTTTGTCACAGGGAAGTGGCTGTAACAGAATTGAGACTGTGATTGTCAAGTGGAGATTAAGTTCACCAGATAAGGATCCTCTCAGAGGCAAAGGTCAACCAAATTTCCATCACTGAGGCTTCCACTTTGGCTTTGGTAGTTGTTGTCTAGTTCTTTAAATTTTCTTTTCTAGAAAGGTTTATAAATAATCCCATGGTGGAGGACAAACAGCTGAACACAAATGGAGGTGATTGCATCTCCTCAGAGAGCTAAGGGGGAAGCAAGTAATAAGCCTGTACATTATGCCTCCAGGCCAGTGATCCAAGTGTAAGCATAGCGGCAGCATAGGCTCTGCCAACCCCATTTGCCTTAGTGCCCTTTCCAGTGACTCTCAGTGATCATGCACTCCACAGGAGGTCTTAAAGGCTCCCAAGTCTTAGCAAGGCTTAGACTCTGCTCCTGTGAGATTGCACCTATTCCCTTGACCAGGTGAATGCTGGTGGTGGTAGGTGCATGGGGTATCTCACCTCCCCTTTCCTGTTGGCATCTTGCCAAGTCTTCTCAATTCCATCAGTACAGCTCTAGGTTCTGCTTAAAAGACTCCAATCATTTGAGCAGTTGCTGCTGATGAAAATAGCCACTTGGAAACCAAAAGACACTGCACTTTTTCATCAGTAACACACCCATCACCCCCGACTTTCCCTATCTCTGCTTCCTTTCCTATCTGACTCCTTAAAATTCAACATTATTTTAAAATAAGATTGTTTTTGTTGTTAGTTTCCACGCTGAGGATAGATTATCATTACCTAATTCTGATCCTAAAGGTGGTAAAGCCTTCTGAAGAGCATTCACAGAGCCGCAGTGTTCACTTGGCAATCATTTTTTTAATCAAAAATGCACAGATACTTCAGATGGGGAAAACTCTGTGTTTCTCAAGAGGGAAGATACTGAGAGATTCCGCCATTGAGGCATCCAGGTGACACTGACAGCAGAGGGGAGGGGTGCGTGGTGCATTAATTTCAATAGCTGAATGGAAAGGATGTGACATGTCTCTTTTTGTTCTTCAAACACACACACACACATACACAACATCTAACTTGTTTTAATCAATATTTGATCTTTCCCCCATCATTACTGTTTTCTTTAGTACATGTTTGTGATGTGCGATAATTGCACTCAATTTGGGGAAATGGTACATCTCAATCCTTTGTGCCTCCTCTTCTCTTTTCACCTCCCACCTTTCCTCACCCACAAATCCCCTCTCGTCTGCACAGAGGTGGTAGATAGCTCTATAGAACCTGATTCCCCAAAGCAAACTTGCAACTTGAGCCACTTTTCTAGAATATCAAGTCATAAATAATGACAATTTTGACTCTTTTAGAAATCTTATTCTTTGCAAGTGTATTTCATGAAAGGCAGTTTCCATTGGGTAATGAGGAGGATGCATATGGGATACGTAGGGTTGAGGAACTTAGCGTGTCCCTCTCGTCACTGCTCCCTCTTCCTCTTATACAAGTAAGTGTCCCTCCTCTCATAAAGATCCAGAATATCTCCAATTTAATTCAACAAAATTTAAGAAATGAATAATTGTTCTGTGTGGTAGCAGCTCTTGTAGTACACTGGATACTATTACAGGAAACAGCTTTGTGAAGGAAGTTGTAGTAAGTGCCAAGCTCTAAAGAAAAGAATAGGTAAGTTGAAAATCCAGAGACGAAATAACCAAGTGATCTAGTTTGCAAATGATATGAAGGAGAATGTTCAATTTTTGTTACAAATCCAAAATTAAGTTACAAGTACTTAGGTTTCTCCTGAGGACTCTCCCCCTTGGCATGTAGACTGTCGCCTACCTGTTGTGTTCTCTCGTGGTCTTCCCCCTGTGTGTGCCCATCTCTGGAGCCTCTTTCTCTTCCTATAAGACACTGGTTATTCACATTGATGCCTCACCTTTGTGAATTATTGAATCTTTAACTTTCTTAATGTCCTGGGTAGAAAGGTAGTCTCGTGGGTGTTTAGGGCTTTAAAGAAAAATGAAGTGAATTGAAAGATGGGGATATTTTTAAAGCTGTGAAGACCTGTCTGTTTGGCTGCAGTTATATTCTTATTCAAGAAAGCAAATGAACCCAAAATGATCTGATGCTGAGGTCAACCCCCCACCCCCTACCTGCTGCCGTCAGATTGGTTGACCTGGTATTTTTTGAGAGCAAAATAGAATATAAAAGATGGAAGATTGGAAGATACAGAAAAGTTTGGATCAACTTTCTGGAGAGTTTAATACCAACTGTCATTACTATATGAATATTAGTCCTTCCATGTATGATTTTTATGATTTGACAAGTATTCAAATGTCCTGAATTTCCATGTTTGCCTCCCAGAGATGCTCTTAACTTGACTGAATGATAATTTCAGAATTAAAATAAGTAATTCACGATAAACACCTCACATATACCATGTGTTCAGTAAATAGTAACGCATATTTTTAGACAGGAGGGTTGTCCACATGGGTTTGGCCTTTTTCAAGCTCAGCCTTTCCTAAAGGAGTAAGGTCAGCTGGACTCCAGGGAGAGGCAGTCTCTACCTCTGTGCTAGTTTTCTAGGAGCTAACATTACCTAAGCTATTTGGAACCCTGCCCTTCTCATTTACATCTGTAACCCAGCCATCAGTCAATGGATCTTTTTGTCTGATCCTGGCTATAATATCAGCTGAATTCTGAAACCGTCTCTTCTACTTTCAAATAGTTTCTAATGTAATTCCTTGCTCCAACCCATATCCAATTGTATGAATTATTTGATTGTGTATCTGACTCATCTGAATCGAATAAAGCCTATCCTGAAATAGGTGTGTCTTAACTTCCAGTGCTCGGTACATTTCCTCCCTGCCCTCTGAGGATTAGATAAGATTTGTTGCTTTCATCTTTGCATCAGAGTTATAGAGGATGTTTGTTCAGTTCCTTTCTTCTCCAATTGCTTTCTTCCTCTCCTATTCTGTTTATATTCATCTGAGCAGAGTTTGAAAATTTCCATTCACTAGAAAGGAATACCAAAGCAATTCTTATGTAGCCATGTGCTGTCTAGTGTCTGGATAAAACCTTTACAGAAAAACTTTCCAAATGCTTGGAGCAGTAATTAGGCAAGCAAGGAGTGAACATGGTCTTTTCATAATGGAGAGTCTCAGGATTGTCCTGAAATATGTTTATGGGGAATATCATGTAAGTTGTGTGTACATATAATGTGAATTCACATTATAAATAAATTTGTTTCATAAGTGGCTTTGAAATTTTTTACCACCCAGACCTAAATCTACCAGTTCTAGACCTTTGTAATAATTCTCATAAATTTTAACAACATTCAGATACCATAGTGCAGCAGTTGGGGAAATGGAAAGATATATTTTCATGATTCCTAGTGATATTACCAACAAAATATAAATATTTGTTCCTTCCTTCCTCAGAGCATCAGTTCTTGCTCTTTTCTCTCTCTCTCTCTGTTGCACCTAGAGAAGTATTTGTGATTTTTGTAACATACTTGTACTTAATATTTGTTATTTAACTTTATTTCCAAGAATAGAAAGAAGTCAATAGAATTTGCCATTCTTTATGAGTTTTAATAGTGATAATTTTTATAATATAATATGTATCCTGGAAATTAGGAAAACACTGTCGAGTGTTAGTCATGCATCTGACTCCCAACACACATACATTTGATGTAGGAAATCTTTGACAGAAAGAATGGATTAACTTGACAGATCATTTGGTGAACACTAGCATAGATCTAGGCATAAATCAGTCAAGCAGAATTGAAGATCCAGGTATAAACTCCACCACCTATGGTCAACTGATTTTTTGATGAATGTGCCAACACTATTTAGTGGAGAAAGAATAATCTTTTGAACACATAATGCTGGGAAAAGTATATGTCCACATGCAATAGAAGTGGCTCGAAATTTCACCTCTTACCACTTATAAATAATTAACCATAGAATTAAGAGTAAAAGCTAAAACTATAAAACTCTTAAAAGAATGCATGGGTATAAATGTTTGTGACAGTAGGTTCAGCACTGATTTCTTACATATGCCACCGAAACCACAAAAAACAATAGGTAATTTAGACTTCATCAAAATTAGAAAAATAGTATCAAAAATAGAAATACAGTCCATAGACTGGAAGAAAATATTTGTGAATAATACCCCTGATAAGGGTTTATGATCCTACACATATAACAACACAACAACAACAACAAAAAAAAACCAAACAGCCCAACCTAAAGATGGGCATGGCATGATGTTTCCTCAAAGAACTAAAATGAAAACTAGATGTACCATAAATCCAGCTCTCCTACTTTGAAATTTATACCCCTAAGGAAATCAAAAAGCCTACCAATGAGATGCCTGTATTTTCGTCTTTATTGCAGCACAATTCACAACAACTAAGTTATGAAATCTGCCTAGGTACTTATTCATGAATGGAAGAAACATGATATGTATGCCATATGAAATATTACTCAACCCTAAAGAATGATTAAGGAGAAGCAAAAAGGATAGAACGTGCGGACATCATGTTAAACGAAATACACGTACTGAATATTTTCTTTCATGTGCAGCTACTATGATGTATGTAGACCTCAGTGTGGAAGAATGACTGGTAGAGGGTGGGAAGGGATATGAAGGCGAAAACCAAAACACAGAAAGAGGATTAAGTGCTGCTGCTCTGTAATGCAGAAGGGATATCTTAGTTCTCAGTAAACAATTACATATTTTATGAAGATTTAAATGAGAGGAGCTGAAAGATTCTAACAATAAAAAAGGAGACAAAATGCTAATTATTTTGATTTAATCAGTGCAGGCTTTGAAGAATCACCCCAAACATTCTTAGAATGTGTAATTAATCAGCATGTGTAATGAAATATAGAAAATATAGAAAAAAATACTTGAATAGACATTTCATCAAAGAAGATATGCATATGACCAACAAGTATATGAAAAGATATTCAACAGCATTAGTGAGTAAAGGCAAAATAAGATATAAAAATAAAATGCCAGTCCACAATCACTAATGTAAGTGTAATAGGAAATATGGAAAAGGATATATGTTGGTGAGGTTTTAGAGAAACTTCAACATTTATATAGTTGGTGTAAATGTAAAATGAACATACCTAATATATAAAGAAATTTGATGGTTACTTAAACAGTTAATGAAACTCGCCTATGACCCAGAAATTCTACTTCTAGGAATGTATCTAGAGAACCTGAAAACATAAATTTAAATAAAAATAAGTACGAATGTTCATGGTCACACCACTTACAATGAAGAATCAAGTAGTGGAAACAAATGCCCTTCAGTCAACGAATGGACTGAGGAAAGCGAAGAAGCTCAGGTAATGGAAGAGTATTCAGACATAAGAGAGAGGGTGCAGCTATATGCTTCAGCATGAATGGACCATAAAAGCATTATGTGACGTGAGAGAAGCCCACCATGAAAGACCGTGTACTGTATGATTTTAATTTTATGGAGCACTCAAAATAAACAAATCCACAGTGACAGCAAGCCAGTGAGTGATGGCCAGGGTCTGGGTGGAAGAGAGTATGAAGAACAACAGGAGTGAGTATTTTGGGAAGGTGAGAACCTTCTGGAAGTAGACAGCGATGGATACTTGCATGGCGTTGCGGATGTAGTAAAAGCCACTGGATTGTAAACTTTATGCAAATGCAGTTACTCTGGAGAACTTTATGTTAATGAATTTTTTCTTAATGAGGAAAACATATAAAGCTTCACGTTTACCTTTTGTACGCTAGTGCACTGTCCATCCCTCAACCCCTGTGTTCAGTGTTCTCTAAAGCAGGACAGCCTTTCGACATAAGCCTGGTGAGTCCATCTAGCAGACATTTGAGGCCGTCTCTTGGCTTGCCAGATGGGTGTAGCACTTGCCTTTCAACCTTGAACCCAGATTTGAACACATTTGTAGTTTTTTCAGGTATGCAGAAATAGTCCAAAGTGGTTATGACAGACAGTGTCGTAACATCCAGGAAGGAGCCAATTAGATGGACACAAAATAGAAACTTCTCAGATGAGGAAACAGTAGATTCTGCATCCTGGGGACAGTCAATTAAACAGCTTAAGGTCCTATGCAGAGAGATGCTGCTAATGGTGAGCTGAAGAAGATGTTTATCAAAGTTTGAAGCTTAGTCTCCATGACTCTGACAGCTACATGGTCCAGCTCTGGTAATTTAGGTGCAATCCAGATTTTCAGCTTTAATTGCCAGGTCATCAATTTCCATTGACTATCTGCTCTTGTCTGGATCCCGGAGGGGTGACAAGGAGAAATGTGGGGAGACAGATTGTTGCCTGGCTGGAGGTTGATTGGCAGAGCCTTGTCGTGGTATATCTGTCAGCCAATCCTTTATAAAGCCTTCTGGGCTTACGCAGAGGGGCTGGAATTTTGTGGAACTCTCATAGATGTTTGTTGTTGACATCCCAGCATCCTCACTCTTCCCCAGGGCCTCAATTACCTGGGCTGGGGAGCATGACTCTGCACTTGTTTTGTAAGATTTAGCTCTTTTGTGATGTTAGGAGCTCAGCTTTACTATCCGAAGAGTACCCTGGTCCCCAGCATAGGCATCTGAATGGTAGGCAGTCTGCTTTCTGCTTGGTCTTATGGCATGACAAATGTACCCAGGATGACGCAACAGCAGCATGCAGCTGAGTTCCTGAAGATACCCTATTCTCAACTGGCATGAGAAAGCATCATATATATTCCCACCATGTTTCTATGCAATAGCCTTATATATGGAACTAAGTTTTAACACCAACTCCATGAAAAAGTTACTGGTGTTACTATCTCTCAAGGAGAGATGCATAAACCTGGGCTCAGAAGAATGAAGCAATTTTTTCAGTCGCAGATAAAAAAAAAAAGGTTAACTGCCAGGTCCGGCATTCTCCCCTCACTCTTGCTAATCCAAATGTCACACCTGTGCCACCTCGTACTGGGGAAAGTAAGACACAAGTTGGCTGACTGGTCATTTATTCTGTCACAAAAGTAAATGTCACTGGACTTGAACATAATACACTCTGTTCTTTCACTCTGTCATAAAAGATCATCCCTACGCCCCCACAGCACACCGGCATGGTCTCTGAAACCTACAGTCGTTGGCCTCAATCTGTCCTTGAGTATCAAGCTAGTACCAGGGTCAAAGATGAAAGCTGTATAAATTGGCACTTGTGCACCTCTTCGAAAATGCTTCTGACCAAGTGCAACCCCTATGCAGTATGTGCCATGAATCTGTAAGAGTGGCCCAGGCTTCATCTGTGATTTAGAGTTCTATAGTCATGCCACTGAGGAACCCTGGAACAGCAAAATGGCTTTAGTTGGCTTTACTACAAGTGTTAGAATACTGTGGATTGGAAACAAAGCCCAGTCTTCTATTTGCTTTTGTAAATACCGTTTGGGGGGCGGGTAGTACGGGGAATTGATCTCAAGGTCTTCGCATTTAGCTATATCCTGGCTCTTCTGAATTTTTATTTTGAGGCACAGTCTTGCTAAGTTAATCAGGCTGGGTTTGAACTGCTCCAGTCTCAGCCTTCCAGAGTGCTGAGATGGCAGGTGTCATCACCAGGCCTGGCTATCAATAAATTTCTGTTGAAACAGAGTCACATACATTTATTTGCATGTTATTTCTAATGGCATTTTTTGACATAGAGAAGAATTAAGTAGTTCTGTCATAGCCTCCATGTCCCGCAAAACCTAAAATATAGCTATTTGTCTTCTTCAGAAAAAGTTTTCCAAGCCCCACTTTATGAGTCAAGAAGAAAGGTTCTTGTGAGACTTCGTCATGACACAGTTTATTTTCCAGTGTCAGTCATAACAAACTCTGCAGGTTCGAGCCAGCTGTGATGCCTATAAGGCATAGGTCAGAGGGACAGAACACAGGCTCTGAACCTCAGACAGCCCCGGCTTCAAATTTTAAAAACTTGTCTTGCTGTGTGTGCTTAGCAAAGTCGCTCAGCTGTTCCGATTTCCTGTGACATGTACATGAGGATTCTTACCTCGCAGAACTGTCTGATGTTTCAATTAGATGGGATGTTTTTAGGACTGGCCCAGTGATAGGCATGTCACTCAGCAAATGATATTTCTTAGGTAGCTGTCAAAGGTCTGCATCCCTGCATCATGAACACTTCAGTTAAAGTGGCATGTTGAGACATTCACAGGAATTCTTGCTGTTGCCGAGCTGGACATCTGGCTTTTGCCATCCAGTGATGAGTGGCCCATTGGAGGCAGCGCCTCAGTGCTGTGAGAACAAAAGGGAAAATTGATCGTTTCAAAGAGAAGAACAGTCTGTTCTTTCCCCACTCTCCTCTGTCTTTCTCTTGCCAAGACCGGTTATCCTGCAGGCATCTTGATGTGCCTGCTCTGATAAATAAAAACTGCACCGGGCAATTGCTAATTGCTGATAGCTCCCTCCTATTGATCTCTGCATTTGACCCAAATCAAACATCTCAGATTACTGAGAGATCCTTCCAGCTATTGCAGTTGGGATGGGTCAGGACAAAGAGGCCTTATTTAAATATTTCTGCAAAAGAATGGCAGAGCAACTGTGGGAAAAAGAACCAGTACATGTGCCCCTGTTTCACTGCTGAAGCCGGGATCTTCAAATTGGAATTCACTTCATTTCATACCTAAGCAGAAAAGGGGGAGAGAATTTGCAGATGGACCTCTCCCTGGCAACAGCTGGAGCAGTGAAGTAGGGAGCCAGTGGAGGTGGAGACTTGAGGCTAAGATCAAAAGTGTGTTGTGGGCACTGCTGCTGCTACTTCCTCCTCTCCTTCTTCTCCTCTGGAATGACTTCGTTGTCAGCGACGCTGTATTAGTATGTCAGTTGGGATTTTACCTTAAGCAGACAAAGATTTATTAAGGGCAGTTCACTGCAGCATCTTGGAGGTTTGGGGAGCTAGAGCAGAGGTGCTGCCCAGCCATGAGCAGTGAAGCGGGGAGAAACACACACTGGCGGTTCTCATCCAAATCTTGAAGCTGTCTCTGCAGTTTGTTGCTACACTGCAAACCACAAAGTAGAAATTCTGTTACAACCTCTTCAGAAACAAACAAAGGGCACTACCTCTCCCAGTACCTTGAATGAGACGCTGCTTTGTAAAAGCCAACTGCTGATGGACTTGTACCATAAAATCGTTAGCTTTCTGGCACAGAGCGAGCTGAAACATGGGCAAGAATATGTTGGATTAAGGTAGAGAGTCAGGTTATAAAGTCTGCATTTTAATGAAGGATTGCATAAATTATAGGGGTTATTAGATCCATGTCTTTCACCATGCAGAAGGAATCTTTAGTCCTAGACATTTGTAGAAATGGGGAAACAAGAGGTCCCCTCTTTCCTTTGTTTCTAAGGTTGGTAGCCATTCATTTGATAGGCCAATATTTTGTAATGACAGAAATTAAAACCTGCCTGGCCCAACGGATGTAGCCCTTTAACAACCATTTGAGATAAATGTTATGTATTCTAACTTACACCGTGTAACGCTGGAGGGAAAATAACTTGCCCAACATTTCCCATTCACACCACATCTGTCCAAAGTGGTGTATCTGCCTGTCTGTCTTGGCAGCTGACTCTGCTGAACTAGGAAGCCCAGGCTCCCATGATTATGGAAAGGCCTGATAAAATAATAGACAGGAGACCAGGTATTCACTGACATCAGCGATAAAGGTTTCACTTTGCTTTCTTTCTCAATGGTTGATTTTGTTGTTAATTCCATTGTAAAGTTTTTGAATGGAGGGACATTGGCGGTGAGACTTTGGGAGAAATCTGGCTTGTTTGGTAGTGTTCGTTTACCATCCTGGGTAAAAGTAAAATAAAAATAAATGTATTTATGTCAGGTGAGTATTCCATTTGGGGATATATTTCTCTTACACTGAGGTATTTCATTAAACTCAGCATCTGGATGTGGACCAGATTCTGGAATCAGGTGTCCATCTAGTTGCAATGTGCTCTTGATTCTTTTTGGTGGTAACCAAATTATTGGCAGAAAGTGTGGGGCATTTTTCCTTCACATTATTAAGTAAATCTATCTTTTATTTCTTCAAAAATTTGCAAAAGCATACAAATGTTACCATTCTAAAATGTATGTAGATGAGATATTAGAAGACTAGCATAGACCAAAAGAGTATCAAACAGTAACAGTCTCTTCTGTAAGAGATGACTTATTAGTCTGATAATTAAACATAAATTTCTTTCTTTTTCATACAGCACAGTCTTACTAACTTTAGTCGTGTTGTACTTGACATCTACAGTCGCCTTCATCCTGTGTGTGCACTACTTCATATACTCCGACTTAAATCTCTTTGGTCTTCTCTTCTCCACTCTCAGTGTCAGGCAACTCTATTTTTATTCTTTATTTCTCTATACTTGACTTTTAAAAGATACTACGTGTAATTGGGATCATTCAGCATTCTTTTCTTTGTGTGTCGCTTGTTTCACTCAGTATATCTTTGGGTTCATCCTTTCTGTGATGAATATTAAGATCTACTTAATTGGAGGTGAATAACATTCCTCGGCGTGTGTGTGCAACACCCTTATGTCTGCACTCAAACCCACGTCTATCTACATATCATCTCTCCATGTAGCAAAATCTTTTATTCCTCACCTGTTCATCTGTCAGTGAACGCTTAGGTTGCTTCTATATCTTGGCTATCGGGAATAGTGTTTCAATGAACATGACAATACAAATAACTTTATGAGGTAAATAGATATTTCTCCAAAAAAGACATACCCATGGCTGAAGCGTACGTGGAAAGATGCTCAGGATGACTCAAAATTAGAGAAATACAGATCCAAGCCACCTGATCTACCACCTCATGCACAGGTGTAGCCGAAAGCCTAAGGATCAAATGCTCTCCAGATTCACTGTATGGCATCACCCAGGGATGCAAAAACAATAAACATGTAAAATAAATATATTTGATGAGGGAGAGAAAAGAATACTCTTGGTTATTACTAGTGGGAATACCCTGGTAGTCAACTTTCTGTTACTATGATAAATACCAGTGATAATCAACCTTTTTTTTTTCCTGTCTCACGATTTTGTAAGTTTCAATCCATCATCAACTGGCCCTATTATGTTCAGGCTTGCGATAAAGCAACACATCATGGAAGAAGTGGGTGATGGAGCAAAATCACTTACTTCAGTGGCTCAAAGATGAAATGGAGAAGAGACAAAGGTCCCACAATTCTTTTCAAGGGCATGTCTCTGTGACATAAAGACGCCCTGGTAGGTTTCACCTGTTAAAATTTTCACAACCCTTCAGTAGTGCCACTCGAGGGACCAACTATTAATATATTTGGCTTTGGAAAACTTTTCAAATCTAAACTATATCCCACACACTGGTACAGTCATTATGGAACACATTATAGATGTTTCTAAAGAAATTAAAAGTAGCACTACTATACAACCCAGATATCCCTTTCCTGGGCATATACCCAAAGGAAATGAAATCACCACCTTTTAAAAATACGTGCAAACATTCGTTTTAAAAATCTCTTTCTTGATTGTTTTCATCTTTTAAAAAAATGGCATCTAATGTGATTGAATTAGCTAAATTGTACAATGTTTACCCTGGAGGAGTCTTGCAGGCTCCAGGCAGTTGGAGAAATGGAATAAGCACTTTGAACCTTATTCCTTTTTTTTTTTTTTTTACTTTAGCCAAAAAATGAAGCCCCAACATCTTCATCACGAGTCTGTAAGCCATTTTGAAATTCTTAGCTAAAAAGTGTTCGAGAATTGCATATAAAACTAATCATTACCTTGTAATGAAATGGTTCTGCAAATTACTGCTTAATAATACTTGAAGTCATCAAAAAGTTCAAAGATTAATTACCATGCAACTGGCAGTGTTTAGATCGGAAAATTACGGTTCCAGTGAAGAACAGAAAATATCCATATAATTACTCAGGTATAAAATGTAGCTTAATATATTCTGGAATCCGGGCCTCTCAAAATAGCAGACTGCTTTTGAAAGAATGATGCGATTTTTTCATTATTCTTATTCTCTTCTTAGAATAGTCAATCTCATGCTTGTTTACTAATCTGCGTCTGATGGCCATTTCCTCTTTATAAACACCTGCACCACCACGAAGTGGTTGAAGTGATATTATTAGATAGGCTGTTATTATTTTGGTCATGGATTTTGGCAATTAACAGGCACTTGTTATTCACAAGTATTATTCTGAAACATTTTTATCAGACTTCTATGGCAAAATATTTCAAAAAACTACAAAATATAAAGAGATTTTTGAATTCATTAATATATCATATGAACAGAATTTTTGAACGTCTATCTTTCCAGTGTTTATCTAGTCTTACAAATACTGCATCTAAGGAGACAAGTGATGAGAATTAAAATCTAGACCTTGGAAACTTGCTTTCTATAAGTAAATTCAATGCTCAGTAATACTCGTATGTTTCCAAGTGCACCTTCCTCACTCCACTTACTTGGTTTACAAGTTCGGCTTACATAGTTGGTCTCTTGTGTTTTTGAGGAATTTAGGGGAAAAAAGTGAGACATAATTTAAAAATTGAACTTGGCAAGCTGTATCAGGTTCAAGCAGGAGCCATATGCTAGCAACCAACCACCACCTGGCAAGCTTCTTGCAGAACAACTTTGGCATGCTGTCTACCCTATTTGAAAATATTTGCTGTACAAAAGCCTACCTGATTGAAAAAGAAGAAGAAGAAGAAGGTCACTTACAAAGAGTAAAGTGGAAAATGAAAGAATGAAGGGAGGTCAGCCAGAAAAAAAGAACTGCACTATCTGATGAAAGACAGTGCCTTCACAGAAGCAGCGATTACTCAGTTTTATAGCAGGTGACATTTTTAGGGTGAGATAAGTGAAATGCCAACTGAGCCTTGAGGAATTTTATTTAATTTTTCACATATATAAAAAATACGAAATATATGTACATATATATATATATATATTTTTCAATACATAATGTTTACCTTGAACCTAGCTATTTTGTGCCCTTATACATCACGCCAAAAGTCCAGTCTCTTCCTGTCCCCTTTCAGACCCTCCCACTTCCTCCCCTTCACCCCTAATTTCCATTATCATCCCCATTTGGTTCTGTAAAATGACTGTGTTCTGGGAATTTCGTATTTAGAGAAGTCATTTGTTATTCTGCATCTGACCCATTTCACTGACCATGATGGTCTCAAGTTGTATCCATTACCTACAAAAGACTCAAAACTCTTTGTCTTTATAGATGAGTAGTACTC